>JANTBZ010041710.1:0-12478 GCA_024741255.1 Exechia fusca
ACTTGTCCCGATCGATGGCCCTAGGCCTCGTTGACGAGGACTCCCGTTTTCATGAATAAGTGAAAAATTTGACTGTTTCATTAATCGCTTCAAAAGATGAGCCGTTGTAAGGCCACGAAATCCGGATGCTACAAAAAATATGGTCAAAAGTAGTATCTAGCAATTGTCAGTATTCTAAACAAGAAATATGTAGCCGTTTCTTCAAAATAAATTCTCAAAGTTGGACAAAAAATGGCGGGAGCAAGGTTGTACACCTGATATAATTCATATTTTTATTATTTCAACCGACTTTGTTGTTTGTGGAAACACAGTTTCAGTTCGAACTCATCAGTTAAACTACGTTTTAACAAACATAAAAGCCACAAAATGGGCGATTTTAAGATAAAATAAGAAATCACATACATTTCCACAACTTGTAACTTTGTATAGGAACATGTAATTCATCGACATATATGGCCCGAAATCTTATGTTGCCAGTGAATGAGCTGGAGCAATGAGCATGCTCCATTATATCATAAACCAGACAAATATAAACTCGTTCCCAACATCACACTCCTTTTTCTGATTTTCTTCATCTCCAATATTCGATTTACCCTTCGCCATTATTTTTGTACCACTCGCTCATTATATTCTCTAATCGAAACATTCAATTATAACTCATTTTCCCAACCACTTTGCTCAACATCTCGCCGCCTACCTGAAATGCAATTATCTCTGGAAAATATATTACCAGTTGCGTGCAACCTCGTCTAATCCAATCGGTCGCAATTATCCCACACACAGACACACACACACACACACACTTCTCTCTAACTTTCCCAGTCCCACATCTCACAATTTGAAACAAAAATGCAACATACCCAAGAAGCCCACTTGTGCACAAATTAGATTATATCGGTTAAAGTGGCCTGTAAACAATCACGCACGCGTCCACAACTTACAACTTACCTGCCTTGCTTGATGCATGTCCTGCGCGCGTGTCGTCTTGCTGCCGACTTTCTGTGTGTGTGCCTTTGCAATTATTGTCTTGGACTTGAGAATCTCGCCGTGAGACCGAGAGAGTACGTGCGATGTCCATCTGCAATCTGACGCGTGGGGTCGGTCGGTCGGTCGGCCACCGTGTGTGTGTGTGCGTAGTGCATCCGCACCCACACCCCGTTCTATCATGTGTTCAACAAGTTAATCTTGTAACAATCTTCAAACATTTACCGCACCGCAATTTGCGCTCGAGTCACATTTATTTGTGTTCGGTGCTGTTCGTTGTGTGTATGTTTGCCTTGCGCATCATGGTTCTTAAATTGTCAAAGTTTATACGACCATCATACGCGTGCCGTGCTCTCTGGTTGTCTTTCGGTGCCATCTCCGTCAACCATACCTGCCGGGTTGTAAATCACAATCTACGATCGGAATTATTATTATTGTTGAGATTGTTCTTTGCTTCGGAAGTTCAGCATCATCGTTTAGTATCGGCATCGGAATGCGTTTGCGTTTGCGCGTGCGTTCGTCATCGGCATCGGTAAATGAATGGATTTAAATGCAAGAGATTGTTGAGGAGTTGAGCGACGACGATGAAAGACAGACGATGACAGCATGCAGGCATATTTATTGAGAACAAGTTGACAAGCATAACTCATTAGAGGTTGAAGTTACAATTGACTTTCCGATGAACGTTCTTCGATATCGAGCTCATCCAGGAACAATTATTTCGAAGTTTTCGTGACAATTCTTTATTACGATTAAAATTACGATATTCCGAAGGTAATTTCTTTGTGTTTCTTCCTGTTGATGTAACACCAAATTATACTCTGAGCTTATGCGCAAACAAAATAATAATACTATAAATATGAAATTATATAGGGTAAAGTGGGGCATGTTTTGCGAGGGGCAAGTTTTGCCTCGCCCATTTAAGGCCTTTAAAATGAAGATATTCGCCTGAATTTAGGATATTGCGTGCATTTCATAGGACGTCTCCTGCCAATACAGATTCCGATCCGATAGGGCCTTGAATACAAAAGTTATAGCCCTATAAGTGTTTTGGTGTGTTAGCTTTGATAAATCATTTCCTATTAATGTGCTAGGAATCACAAACGATTTAAAAAAATCGAATGATGGGCTTCGAAGCGAAATTTATCAGTTAACCCGAATATGTTTTGATTTCACCAAGAACATTCTAGTGGGAATCAAGAAATCTCTATCAAATACATGGGGGCGCATGTTTTGCATGGCCTCTCTATGTTGTATCCACCCGACTTTTTTTTAGAAAACAAATCATTAAAATATATTTATACGATGTTTAGAACACAGTCCAATCAATGTTCTCCGGAAAAAACCTCCTGTATATCAATTTTTCATACGAAAAATTGCTATCGCAATCTATAGAACACGTGTATCCAGATGATAGAAACCATGATGATATTTCTTGGTTTATAACGGCTTTATTCGTTTAAATGAGAATAAAAATTACGTATTTGTTATTTTTCGACTCTGAATTTTATAGTTTTGAACAAAATCGACTGGAGGCAACACTTAAAAAAAAATCAAAAATCAAATTGTAAAAAAAATCATGCTCTCGGTTTTTTAAGTACAGCTTGAAGCATAGACCCGATACGGGGCAATAATTTTCAGCAAAAATATAGCCTAATAAATGGTCTATCTATTGAAATTTACCATTTGATTCAAAATTACAGAAGTGGGAGCTCCTTGCCCCTTGCCCCACCTTACCCTGAATATGGAAAGGTCGATTTCAAACCTATTTCGAACAATCCATGAGACTTATTTTCAAAACAACGGTAGATTAGATGCCCCTCAATCGGACACTTTTCGTAAAATACCGTTTGAAGCGGTATTTTCTTAACGATTTCGAAAAACTAAAACATTCCAGTTATTCAGTCTACCTCCCCACATTTTGACAAATGGCACTCTGCTAGGAACGAAAAACCGAAGGCATATTTTCAAGATGAGTAATAGTTTCTAAGCAAATCACGAGTTTATTATTTCTTCTTGTATTGGATGTCAAAGAGAATATTGTCCCCATACAAAAAATCGGGTTTTCATGTTTGGTTGTGAGGCCATAACTTAGGTGTATACTGAAATGAAAGAGAATAGAATTGTGCACAATTAATTCATAATATTAAGAAATATATAAAAATGCGTGTATGTTTTATGAGTGCAATTATAGCTCCATATACGTACGGAGAGATATTTCTTAGAGCGTGCTTAGTCACAGTTGAGACTTTTTATAACATGTTTTTTATACGATAGAAGAATGTTCGTTCAACAAAACTGCATCATTTGATATTTTACATTATAATCACTAGACGTACAAAACGTGAACAAATAAAATTTAATTTTGGGTCGTATTTGTCATATTTGTCATATTTCTATCACAATCTATAGCACACGAGGAACCATATGATAGATACCATGATAATATTTCTTGTTTGTTAACAGTTTTTTTTCTCGTTTGAATAAGGAAACATTCTACTTATGTACTACATGGCTGATAACTGATACTGATAAGTAACGGAAACAATAGGGAAGGACCAACATTTTAGATGACATTTTTTTTAAATCTTTTGCATCGTTTCATTTTAGCTCGATAGCCTTAAATCAGCGGTCCTACAACATCTTGATCAATTTATTCAATCGCTAACCTTCGCAAAATGCTCTTTTTCTCGATTTATTCTGTCTCATTCTTCCCCTGGAGCTACAATTTTAATTTCGGAAATACAAAAAGTCGCTTAAAACCAAAGATGGGACCACAACTCATAGCCCAATTAATTGGTTATGGCTATTGGCCGATTTGGTCGATTGTGAGTTCTTGCGTTTTTTGTGGCACTCTCTCAGCTTGCCCAAAATCGTATGCAAGATATGTATATTTTTGTTTTATATAGCCTCAAGATATCAGCAGTCTTCAGGTTCCATCTTTACAGAATACCGAAATTGTTTTGTGAACTCATAGATGTTTTCGTCAGGAACTGCCAAACTGACGAATGGTGCCCAAATGGAAAGTACAGAATGATTAACAAAATCTAAATTCGGCTGGGGAAGACCTCAGATAACAATATCTCAAGACATGTTTTGGCTCCTGCGGCCCTTCACCTATCAGAAATCAGTGCTTTAATAAGACTTTGAATACCTTCTTCACCATAATTAAGATATGTCAAACCTCGAGATATAATGAAGGCAATATATTCCAAACTAATGGCAGTACAAGTATAAGATTTTGTTTGGCTGGCTGAAAGATGACTATGATCAACAATATATTTTGCCTTCATCGATAATGTTGTTCCTTTCCTATTTCTCCCGATACTTATCCAGCCCATGTAGAATTTGCTATTTTTCGACGCTGAATTGTGTACTTTTCGACACAATCGACTGGAGGCAAAACTAACCTCCGCTTATTTAAAATCGTAAAAAAACATGCTCTCGGTTTTCGGAGTATAGCTTGAAGCAAAAATGTAGATGACATTATAAATGGTCCTTTGATTGCATTTTACTATTTTGGAATTACAGACGAGAGAGCTTGTTGAACTTCGACTTGACACCCCACCTTACCCTATGTAATGCAATTTACATCGATGCCTCGTGCCTCGTGGGCATCGCTGGCTCGAGCATAAATATGGAGTATAGGTGATCAACCAGCAAGACGCAAGCAAGCGCGTGCGATTCCATCGAAATCGAATTGTGCGACATTCTTGCGTGGCCGTCGATCGCGCTTGAACCGTTAACGAAGAGTGCGATCGATGTATGCGTGCTCGCGTTCATTCAGCGCGCACTGTGCGGTATGTTCACCACCACCACACATTACATACACCCTACTACATACGCGATACGCGCCTCGAGCACAAGTGATGCGGTTTTTGTGTGTGCACTGCGGCGCATGAATGTTTCGCGACCTATACGATTACGATGTTGGCGCGAATGATGCAAAAAAAACGCATTTTCATCGGACTCAAGGCCACTGCGGCGAGCGGCGCCGGCGCGCGGATCGCGTTCGAGATATTTGGAACGCCAACACACACGAACAGAACCAGCACGCCGGCACAAACATCGCTTATGTGGCGCAATGGTATACATTTGCGCCCGTAAATGCACAGTATAATGCTGATTATTCTATTGTTTGTAATGTGCACACACACGACGACTGTTCTGTGCAATTACTCTATCAACATTGCGCGCTCAAGTGCATTACTGTGATTGTGTAACAATATGATGCGGGGTACGGATGGGTGAATACGTTTGCGAATTATAAAACACAACATAAAATCGTTATTAAAAATATAGAAAGAATAATAGGAAACAGAACATACGACGAAACATAGAAAATATGTTGTAAATTATAATTTAACTTCATTGATTTGTTATTTGTACGATCTTACCCCTCCTCACCCTATCATCTAGCACATCTATGAGTTCGCACTTATGCACTGCGCACTGCCGATGCATTTTATGCGTTTTAAACGCATTTCGTTTGCACACTTCGAGCAGCAATTAGGACCTAAGTGCCAAGCATAAGAATGTGCGCAATATAACTGGCAATTTATTTGTGTGTGTCAGTTGAGCATTAAAACGACCAACGGTCATCGTGATCGTCATCACCATCAATATCGAACGCAAAACGACTGCGGACTGACCAACCAGTCGTTGGGTTTGAGTGCGCGAAATATAATTACCTTCTTGATTTATGTCCCACACGATGACGTGCACGCCGAGGCGCACCAGTCGCAGTGCGAGCAGCCGGCCCAGGCCGCCGCCGCCGCCCGTCACCAGGGCGATTTCGCCCGCCAGATCCTTCTCCGGGTAGCCGACAATGGTGTAGTAGAAGGCCTGCACACAGAAGCGAAAAAAACGACATTAAAATGATAAAATGATGAATGGATGAAATCATCGTTTGATTGATTGCCATTATCAATATGCAATGTTTGATAGGACAGTTTATCATAAATTTAACGAAGACAGAACTCTAATGGTATCGGCAAAAACATCGAAATTATTTTGCAAAACACGCCACATTAAACGGACGTCTGATTGATTTCATCGTTGTTCGTGTGCAAAGTTGGTTATGGTAGTTAATCATAACATTTAAGTAGACAGATCTCGGAACGGTATTCGCAGAAAACATAAAAAACCACAGTATTAATTTGACCGAACATTTTTTGCACGAACGATTGATATAAGTAGTTAATCATAACTTCAAGTGGACAGTGATCGAATCCGCAAACTTTGGATAAAAATACAATTGAATTATTATCGCTCGTAATAACCTCTATAGTAGTCGAGTTCTTGAGCAGTTCATCGACTCTGTACAGCATGCCACCTGAATGGATTCTGCGGTGCAGCGATGCTAATTGCATATGAGTGTAAATATGATCGATATCGATACTTAAATCACAACTGCCAGGTATGTAGTATTTATACAGCCACAACACGACAATGTATTTATAGGCGACACACACATGCATTTTGTGTATCATGTAATGGCTGGCGCTCACGAACCCACGACGACTCACACACAACTCAGAGAGGAAGCGAACAAATGCAAAATGCGCCATGCGCTCGGCATTTACGCGATCGCGGAAGAGAAATCGCGCAACATCGCCGCGCGGTTTGCGATCGCGATCGCGCAGTGCACTGCTGAAAACTGCCAACGATGTGTATACTATTCGTAATCTTCTGTAATGATTTGATTGCAGTAATCCATCCGCGTCGATCTGCCGTTGGAATTTTTTTTGCATGCGGTGAGCCGCTCAACAGCTTTCATCATCCCCACCTGACCAAGAATTAAGCACAAATCGTCGACGAACAGACGCACGAAGCGATGAGGTAATCACGCACAAACGCAAACACACACGCACACTCTTTCACGATTGAGGTGCATGTGCATGTGTGGTGGTAATTAAATATCTACTACTTAGACTACTGCGGCAAAATCTCACACACGAGCATACTGACTCTGCTAGCAGCTACCCAGCACCTGTGCAATAAATCCGCATCGCTGCAATCGCGGCGGCGCCCAGGCAGAAAATGTGCAACACACGCGGAGCGCAAAAATCTCTTGTCGCGCGAGTGTGGTTAACCTGTTTTCCGTGTGCCGCGTTGCGGCTGCTGCCTTGCATGTGTGTGTGTGTGTGAGTGCCGCACTCAGAGCACGCTACATACAGAGGGTATCGATATGAAGTTAGCAAGATTTATGCTGAATTTCGAGATTCATTTGCAGAGATCGGGGTGGATGGAATGAACTAAATCTTGTTAAAAATTGCAGAGCCATTGTACCTCGATAGCTTTGCTGAGTTTCACATACTAGTTCACTGTACTTATCAACATATTGAAGCACATGTTCTGAAAATCACCTCCGAAGAAGTTATGCTTTGGTTGTTCTATTGCGAATAACTGGTTGCATCTTATCATTTGAATATATTTCAATGAGGAAGAGCCATCTTTACTCAATAGCATTGCGATGTTTCATAAGTGTGTATCAGTGCCGCACTGCAAGCAAGCAACATATTACAGTGGGAAACGATATGAAGTTATCAAGATTTATGCTGAACTTTGGGTATCATTTGCAGATAACTCAGTGGATGTAATGGACTGAATCTTGTAAAATTTTCAAGAGCCATCGTTCCTCAATAGATCTGCGAAGTTTCGCACGTGAGTTCAACATAGTTTTCAACATATTGAAATAGATAGTTCTGTGCGAGACAGCTCCAAAGAAGAGGATAACGATTTGAAATTATGCTCAATTTTGGCGTTCTAACTGGTAGCATCATATGAATGGAATATTTTTCTCCGAGGAAGAGCCATATTTCCTCAATAGCACTGCAAAGTTGCAAATGTGTTGTCAACATACTTATCAAACATTAAAGCATTTAGTTATGTGCAAATTAAATCCAATTGAGTAGATAACTATATTTTATGTTCAGTTTTGGGGTTATATCGCAATGAACTGGTTGCATCTTATGATTTGAATATTTTTCTCTTGAAAAGAACCATCTTTCCTCAATAGCTTTATGTGATGTCATCATACTTATCAAAATATTGAAGCATTTAGTTATGTGCAAATCATATCCAAAGAATTGTATAACGATTTGAAGTTATGCTCAATTTTAGTGTTCTATTGCTTCATATGATTTCAATATTTCTCTCCGAGGTAGAGCAATCTTTCCTTAATAGCTCGGCTAAGTTTCATAAGTGTTGTCAACGAAGTTATCAAAACACGAACCTAACATTTGAATCACCCTAAAGAAGAGAATTCCTAAAGAAAAGCATATGTATCTTGCGGTAACTCCATATCGTTAGCAACTGTATATATGCACACCACATCGTCGCCGTGTGTGACTGTGCCGCACCGCACATTCTACAATGAATACTGTTACTTTCTGGGTGCGTGCACACGCGAGTAAATGTTTGTATGCCAGCGCGCGCGAGCGTAAATTGCGGCGGCTCTAACACCGCTGCTGCCGCTGCTGCTGCTGACGATGGCGTTGGACACTGACCACGCGCGCGCGCGCTCGAAGAAGCGAAAGTAAATACAAAATACTATATGCTGCAAGCGCGCGCACATGGCTTGCAAGTGGCAGCCAGCAGCCAGCCAGGCAGGCAGGCAGGCTAACGACATTGCACAAACACTGCGTCAACTCGCACGACCACGACAACCGAACGCCAACGACATCGCGTTGAATTTCATAACATAATCGATAGGTCATTTGCACCGGAGCTCGCGCCGAGCATATACTGTAATATTGTTTTTTTTGTCTGTGTATAGTGTACATAAGTGCCTTTATACGGCTGCGGCGGGAATCGCGGGGATGACACAGCGCAATTGGATGGCGTAATATTTGTATAAAGGTATTCGGTGTAAAGTGTTCGATGCTCGATTGTGCGGGCTTTCGTCGCGTGTCGGTGTCGACAACGACGAATGAATCTCGACCTAATAAAATTGTGTGTGCGTGCGCCGGCGAGCGCCAAACCAGCGAGGCGCGAAGCGCGAACAATACGGCTCAATGCGCATTGCGCGTGCGTGTGCACTTTATGCGCGCGAGCAAACGATCGTTTTGTTTGAATGTTTTGTGTTGAGTCGTCGCCGAGGCGTGCAGCAGAGAACCGGAAAATTGAGCGATCAATTAATCGGATAGCATAGCATATAATAGCATTGCAGTATATATCGGTGTTATTTTTAATAACACGTTCGGCACGACGTCCTTGGGCATTTGAACGAAAATTGCACAAGTTTGTGTGTCTCGTCGCCGTATGCAAATCCGTCGTGTGAAACGATCTCTCTGCGGAGGCGCTGGCGTTAGGTAGAAAATACTATATGTATCGAACTGTGTCGTGTGTTTCCTGAACTCACACACGCGAATACCCATTCCGAGAAATACTAATTCGGTGACGTACGAGTCTCAAATATGCACACGACACGACTATAAACGAATAACACATGCGAGATATCCAGATTAGCATAAATCATTTTGGGAGCTCGTCGCTTATTATCATTTTCGCTTTTATAGTCCGAACGGACAGACGAAACACTGACGACTGATCGAGACAATGCTGCGAGACAGACAGACAGACAGCGATTTCGATTTGAATCGAATGAAACTGAAATCATCTTCCTCGTTCGCTTTCGGGCCAAATTGATGGAACTTTCGATCTGATTTTCCTAGTTTCCAGTGCGAAAATGATGTCGAATGTTTATTTATTACATTTCATGCATACTCGACAAGACTAATAACACACTTGTGTTCCAGATTAGCATAAATAATTTCAGAGCTAGTCGCTTATTATCATCTTCATTGGTCAATTTTAACGCCCGAGCGGACAATAATATAGGATGTCTGTTTGAAACAATAAAAAGGCACCGACCGACAGACAACCACAACACCGATTTGAATACAATCGACTGGAACTGAAATCATCGTCGTTAAAATGTTTACATCAGACAACAACAGACTAATGGAATATTAACACACTAGGGGTGTGCCTGGAAAACTACGATTTGTTCGTAACAAATTTAAAGACTTGTCACTACGGTTAAATATAAATTCAGATCACCTTGATTTGTTTCGGAAGAAGAAGTACCAGAGCATTACCCGCGAATGCTCTTTTTCGCCACATACATCGACATCTTTGGGCTCAAATATCAACCAGACGATAACATCTAAACACAAATTGTGATTCGACCTCTTGTAGCTGCGCTCAAAACCCTCAAGACAAGCCATATTTCAGGTCATTATGTCAACGCGTTCGGCAGAGATGCCTCTTGTAACATAATCGTAGTTTTCAATGCACACCCTTAGTGAATCGCACTTGCCGCGCACATGCACTCAACTCACCTGCAGTATGAATCCCAACGAGGTGGCCAGGAACACAATCACATCTTGGATCGTATTAATCGCCGCTCGCCAGGCATTCTCGCCGGCCAGTCGCTGCTTCTTTGTGCTTTGACTCCGGTCGTTCTGAGGCGCCATCGTTGAAGCTGACTGATCGCCAAACAATTTATCACCGTTCGAGGTGGCGGCGTACTTCTTGATATTCGCTGCTGTCATAGTAGTGCGAACTATACGGCGGAGGACCGGCGGCAGATAGGCACGACCGACTCGCGCGACGACCGAACTGGGTGTGAGTGGCGACAAAGAACCGTGCGAGCAGCTTTGGCTACGCGTTGACTGAATCGGCGCTCTGAATCAGCGCGCGCCGATGTTTGGGTGGGGGATATTTTGTTGGGTGTGCGTGTGCGTGTGTGTTCTACCCACGCCCGTGTGCACTATTAGTAAGAGTGTATGACCTAACTGCAAGCAGGCGGCAATAATTGCATTAGTATATACCGCGATTGATAACGATGGCGTGTGTGATTCGTTTGTCGTGTCGCGTGTAATGCAATTACTAAACACTCGCGCGTATTATCCGGACGTTCACTTTTGAATCACTCGAGCGCGAAGGCGGCGGCTGCGGTGGAGGCGACCACTTGGCGTCGTGTTGGCGCGGCGATATGGTGCAAAAAAAACAACCGACGAACGGCACAGACTTGTTCACTCTCTCCTCTGTCAAACAACAAATCAATAGCGTCGTTGAGTGTGACCACAACACATAAAAACAGGCGGCACACGCGCTCGTAGATGTTTAGACGCACATACAGACATACGCACAGAAATATGGCTCGTGCGGTTATCTGTATAATACATGCACACAAACACACAACGTTGAAAGTGACGACGAACGGTACGGATTTAATCAGCCGGTGCCAGGCAGCAGCAGAGAGTGCGATCTTTTCCCGATCGAATGCAGAAGCAAACTGACAGGCTCGGTGTGCAGCACACCGGTGTTCAATGTTCACAACCACCACCACCACTACTCACACATACCCCACTCCAAAATTCAACCACCACCGACACAGTGTGTCAAGCACTCGTCGCCGTATACATGCGCAAAAGCACATGCAATACACCACCACTTCGTCGACTACAGCAGACAGCAGACAGCAACAACATCAGCAGCAACAGCAGCCACCGCAATCAGATTGGAAGTATGTATACTCTGTCTGAACGTCTGTGTCTTGCTTTATACCTACCAGACACACACCGCTTCGAAGCACGTCGAAAACTCAGACGACGACGACGCGGAAAAAACAATAATAAACCTCGCGATTGAATATGTATGCTCTTGCCAATTTGTGCACACGTGTTTTATGCTGGAGAACACACACGGGTGGACTTATGATGTCGGACGGAACGGCAGACAGAATAACGCTCCAGCCCCATTTTCATCTGCTCTATTGTCTTTCTGAGCTGTGCATTGAAATAATATGGAAAACAATTTTGTTTATTTCCGACATTTATTTTGGGAGCCAGGCCTTTGCGAAAATAGGCCGTTTGTATTCTACGGCCCTTCTAAGAAACTCCTTTTTACCACTTAAAAGTGTTATTATGTCCGATATAAAAACATGTTTTTGGAATTATTATATTTTCAGCTGATAGAGAAACCCAAAATCTACAAATAACACCTTCGACATTATTTTTGTTGGTATGATTAGTGTATGATAACAACGTAAAACTAGTTTTGGTAATCTTATATTGCAGCGTTTAATTTGGACGTTGCCATGTTCAAAAGCCAGTCATCCAGAAAAAACTTTGCAGAGTTATTAAAGACGGATAGATCTCCCTAATACAACATGATCGGTGTTCTGGTGCCACAACTCTCAAATCGATATTATTTTCCAGAAGAGCCATCATGAAATTTCATAAAGTAGTTTGATAGTTATGCCGTTTATTGTAACACGCGGTTCATCAAATACGGGTTAATGCTAATAGCTCCATGAATTGAGTTTTCACACAATAAACATTTTCAGCAGAATCATAGCCTGTTAAATTGTCTTTCAATCGCATTTTCCCGTTTCGAAATCGAATGCAAATTACGACCGCGGGAGCTCTTCGCATTTACTAGGCCCCGTCGTCGCTATGTATTATATCCATAAGTAACGAGG
>JANTBZ010041721.1:0-12476 GCA_024741255.1 Exechia fusca
TATTTGAGCAGCGCAGTTTGTCGTTGGCAAGCGTCGTTGGTACTACATGGATCATTATGTCCCGTGAAAAAAGATGGAAACACGAACTGTTTTGATGAAAACTTTTTTGTGTCCTTTACATTGTCTCATTCAAGGCATATAGTCTAAATCTAGCGTTTCTGGAATATTACGATCACCGTAGGAACGAATTTATCGCTAGCCCTCCATTTTGAGCAATTTATACTGCCTCATTTTGAATTTGGAAATTCAAAATAGTCACTGAGTGCCGAATACGGATCTTTAGCTGCCTAAATTGTCTGTGTCCGAACGATTTTTGTTTTCGGTAGGGAAGAGCCTGGACCACACGTATTGAAACATGTTTTGGCACCAGCCGCACTTACGCCATCAGCAAACAATTCTACATATAGAAACAAAAATCCCTCTTACCCATTTGCTCGTATATGATGAACCGCGAGTTACAACAAACAGCATAACTTTCAAACTACTCGATGAAATGTCATGAACCTTTTAAATACCACATCTGAAAGTTGTCACTTCCGGAAAATGTTATCGATTTGAAAGTGGTGGCACCAGAACCCCGATTTTCCCGGGACTTGACGAACCATGTAGAATGTACGTTATTATGTCATGCCAGCATGCCACACAGAATCGCATGCGGTCGTGTGTGCAGCGAGGCACGACGCTAACGCGAACAGCTTTCGTCGTTTTTGTTTTATTGTCGAATGCGCGACGTTGCACTTGCCGAGGCAGAAGCGCCACTTTGCACGCATTCATGTAGTATGTGCACGAAGCACGAAGTGAGAGAATAACGCTCGTTTGTGCCAACCAGACCTTGAGACCTGGCGCATGTCTGCAGCACACCACAAAAAGTCAATTTAAACTTTATCCAACGGAATTAATCATAATTTGTTACTAGCAGCGAACGGCGAATGGCGGATGAATGTGTGTTTGTAACTATTGTGTTGTGAACCTTTTCATGGTCATTCGATGTAGCGAACAGCCGATTGAACGATCACAGTTTGAGAAGCGACTGAGAGCTTACGGCGTATGTCATTTTTTATTGGCCTCAATGGCCCCCAGACATTCGAGTAGACACGCAGCCTCCCGAGTATTCGGAGTATGTGCTGAATGCGCAGCACATATCGTAAACATTAATTTGAATCTGTCACGCACCAGGCACGCCACAAAGAGTCGCGCGTCTCGCGCGAGAAAATGCGTGTGCTGTTCTAGTCAGCGTCGTCGTGTGGCGCCGAATGCGCGTGGGCGTGGGTGTATTTCGTGTTTCTGATCAAGCCATGGCCGCAGCGCGCAGTGACTCAATTATACAGTCGACGACAATTCTCGCAATTCTTTCCAGTGCATTCGAGTACGTTCGTTCGTTCGTTTCCACAGAATCACTGCCTGACGTCGCCAGTCGCTGCCAGAGAGTTGCAAGGTCAGCGCAAAGTTGAATAAATTATTGCTGTTTATGGTATTTCGGTCAATTGGCGCGAGGCGCGCGCGCTCCGCCGGCACCGGCGAATGAGGTCAGAAGGACCATATATAAAAATACGCGCAGACTACGACGCGATGCGCCGGTCGTTTTTTTGCGTTGCGTTGACTTGCACACCGCCGCTTCTAGGGAGCCGCGAGACGCGTGCGATCGAAAGCCGTTGGTCCATGTTGAATAAAACACGCGCGGGACGCACGCACAGAAGAGACATAAGACATAAGCCGGTCATGTCCATATATTTCTTTCCGATCGCGCCAAACCGGTTTTGCGATCTTGCGACACACTGAACACAAAATCACAAACGCATTCGTCGTGTCGTCGCAACCGAAAACGCACACACGATACCAAGATAACGCATATGGAATCACAACTCACGATATAGAGATTTATCTACGTGGATTTGTTTCTCTAGAGATGTTTCAATGTCTGCCAATACTACACAGTTTGAAATTCACCAATTTCATTCGAGATAACGTGTTGTCTATTTAAAGCTACGAAATTTATGATCAAAACGATGCGATTTTATCGGTCTTTTTAAAAAAGTGGATGCCCGTTCGTGTCGATCGTTATTCTAGACAACCCCAATCAAAATATTGGCGATTCCACATGCATTTCCCCAGTACAACTCAATTCAAGGCAACGACGCATCACACTCATCGCATCGCATCCAACCACCTACCTTCGTTATCTCCGTGGTCGTCGTAATATTCGCCACATCCGCGTGATCGCGCTCGATCTCCTCCACAATATCGCGCGGCACCTCCGTCTTCGTATCCCTGAACGACTTCTCCTCCACCACCTTCCATTCGCCCGTCCGCGAGTCGAACACCTTCGTCGAGTACGTCGTGCGCGTCTCATTGGTCACATCGTCGATCATCTCGGGAATGTGATCCTCCGGATGCCGGTTGTTGTACACCTTCTCCTCGACGATGCGCCACTTGCCCGAGCGCCGGTCGAACGTCTTCTTCTTGTAGATGGTCGTCACCGTGCCGTCCGCCGCCTCGTTGATGTAGCGCATGATCGACGGCCGCTTAGTGTGCAGGGTCTTCGATTCGTCCGCCGTCAGCCAGGTCTTGGTGCGCTCGTCGTAGACGTGCGTGGTGCTGGCCGGCTGTGGGCGCTTGCCGACGGGTTTGCCGCCCGCCGGTTTGGCTGGCGTGTCGTTGCGTCCGGGGCGACGAGATGGGGCGCCGGCAGCGGGAGTCGGCTTGATCGGAGCATGGGCGGTGTTGTCGCGCTCGTACTTGGTCGACTGATCGACGATGCGCCAGGTTTTGGTGGACTCGTCGAACTCCTTGTTGATGGTCGTGGTGGTGGAGTTGTTGATGTTGGACGTCGATGACGTTGAGGTGCTGGCGAAGCGCTCGTCGTTGATGAACTGCTCGAGTGGCGGCAGTGTGGACTGGGGGGCGATTGAGTCGGTGGTCGTGGTAGACAGATCGACCACCTTCCACGTCTGGGTCTTCTCGTCGAACACCTCGGAGATGGTGGTCTTGGTGACGGTGTCGCTGCCGCTGGGCTTGTTGGTGGTTGGGCGACGAGACGGTGCTCCGGCAGCCGGTCGCTCCGGCGAAGGCTTCTGTGCGGGCTCCGCAGTGTCGACCACACGCCACTTTTGCGTCTTCTCGTCAAACACTTCGGTCACATTGGTCTTGGAGACCGTTGTCTTTGGCTGGCTGGCGTCCGGACGACGCGACGGAGCACCGGCAGCCGGTCGCGGCGTCGGCGTCTGCGTCAGCACCGCTGGACCACCGCTGCTCGAATGCTGCGTCGAGGTCGACGACTGCTGATCGACAATGCGCCAGGTTTGCGTGCTCTCGTCGAACACCTCCGAAACGGACGATTTGGTCACCGTTTCGTCGGCACTGGACGTGGACACAGTGGTCGTGTGTTGGGGCTGGTCGGGCTGGACGGTGCGTCGTCGGACGGACGGCGCTCCGGCAGCCGGCTGATCGGAGGGACGGGATTTGGTGGCGTCGGTCGGATTGAACACCTTCCAGGTCTGGGTTTTCTCGTCGAAGACTTCGGTGACTCGGTCGACAGTCGACGAAGTGATGTCAGTGGTGGTGGTATCCGTATGCGTCGGCTTGCGGCGCGTCGACGGAGCACCAGCAGCCGGCACTGGAGTGGAACTCGATGGACGCTGCTTGAGCTGGTCCACAGGTTTCCAGGACTGCGTCTTCTCGTCATAGACTTCGGTGACCTTCTCAACTGTTGTCGTGCTGCTGGTCGACGGCTGCTGGGGGTTCTTACGCGCTGACGGAGCTCCGGCAGCCGGCAGCTGCGCCGGATTCGTGCGATCGCTGACAGTCTGTTGCTTCACCTGATCGACCGTCTTCCAAGACTGCGTCTTCTCGTCAAAGACCTCGGTGACTTTGTCCACCACCGTAGTCGAGGTCGTCGACGTCTGCGGCTGCTGCTGCGGCACGTTCTTCCGCGCCGACGGCGCTCCGGCAGCCGGCAGCTGCGCCGGATTCGCACGATCACCGATCGTCTGCAGCCTCTGCTGATCGACAGTCTTCCACGACTGCGTCTTCTCGTCGAACACCTCACTAACGGTGTCGCGCAGCGTCACCGACGGCGGCGCATGCCGCTCCGTCACGCTGGGCACTCCGGCGGCCGGCTGCCGGATGGTCGTCACCTGCGGCGGCTGCACCGTCGACTGGAAATCGCTGTGCCGCTGGCCGCTCTGATCGACCGTGCGCCAGGTGTTGGTGGCCGCATCGAAGACCTGCGACAGCGACGAAGACTGGTGGCTGCTGGAGGCCGTCGCCGACGACGACTCGATGATGATGGTCTCGCCGGAGCCATCGGTGTGCACGACCTGCTGCTGCTGCTCACTTGCGGGCGAATGCGCTGGGCCGGCTGCTGACGCCGGCGGCGCCGGCTGGCGCGGAGCGGCTGCTGGATGTTGTCGATCCGCTGGTGATTTGTGTGATGGTGGTGCGTCCGTAGCGGGTCTCGACGGGCTGGACGACGCGGCCGGCAACGGTGATTGTGTTGCGGACGGCGCGCTCGGCCGCTGTGGGCTGTGCGGTGACGGTGCGGACGGCGGCGACCGGGCGTCGTCGGTTATCATCACTTTGGGTGCCAAGTTGTCGTCGCGAAAACCCGACTCGACGCTGCGGGTGGCCGACGAGCTCGTCTTGACGTTGGACGTGGTCGACGAAGTGGACGACGAAGTGATGACACTGCTGCTGCTGGTGCCAGTTGTCTTGCCGCTATCGTGGTGCTTCGTGACCGATTGGCGAGCGGACGGAACGCCGGCGGCGGCTACTGGCTGCTGCGGCCGCTTCGACGGCATACCGGCTGCCGGCGTCGATTTGATCGGTGTCGGTTGATCGCCAGAGCGAACATCGCGCTCGGTCACCGTCGATTCGCCCACCACCTTCCACTGCTGCGTCTTGTCGTCCCACTTCTTCGACGTGTACGTGGTCGTTGTGCTCGACGGCAGCGGCTGCTTCACCACATCGGCGCCAACCAGCGACGACGACACAATGTCGCTGGACTTGTGCACGCTCGACGACTGCTTCGTCGATGACGTGGACGTCGACGACGACGACTTGGACACAAAGTCCTTCGTCGACGACGACGATTGCTGCACGTCATCGCCAAAAGCCACATGACGCGTGGGCGTGAATCCACGCGTACCGCGATCGGAAATATCGTGCACCACATTGATCACCTCGGCCGCATCGTGCACCGCCAGCTCCGGCTGCAGCGTCAGCGAATCGATGATATTCTCGCCCTTGTCGAGCACCCGCTGATTCTCGCGCGCCGACTGGCTGGTCAGATACTTGCCCGTCTTGTGGTCGTAGCGCAGCTTGTCGCTGGTCTCCTTCTGGTACTCGACCGGAGCGGAGCGGGCACCGCGTTGCTCGATGCTGCGCTCCAGATCCTGGGCGCTGCGCTCGTACAGCGGCTCCGCTCCCGGTTCGCCAGAGTCGAACTTGGCCTTCTGCTGGGCGTGACGCTCCGCGTAGCGCACCTCCGGCTCGATGCCCGTGCCAGACTTGGCGTGGAACTCGTCCTCGGAGCTGCGCTGCTTGCTGGTGCCCCATTCGCGGGACTGCACATCGACTTTACCGTCCGCATCGGTGGTGGTCTGCGTCATCGACGACGTCGACGATTGCTTGACGCTGCTCGAAGACGAGGACGTCGTCTCGGAGAAAACGGACGTCTCCGGCACGGTGGCCAGCGAGTGGCCAGGACGCGTGCGACGCTGAGCGGAGCCGGTCTGGTCGTCAATCAGCGCGCCAGCCTGCTGCATCTCCTGCTCGTGTCGGATGAAGTCGGTGCTGCTGATGGTGCTCGAGCTGCCGACTTCGGAGATTTTCGTGCCGCCCATGATGTAGTGCTCCTTGCCGCGCGACGCAGCGGCGGCGGCAGCCTCAGGGGTGGTGACCACATAGTCGGTGACCACACTGCCCGGATTGGTGCGCATCGAGGCACCCGAGTCGGAGCGCTGCAGATCGGTGACTTCGGCGATCTGGACGCCAGAATGGACCGATGTTTGGCTGCCCGATTTCTCGACGACAGTCGATGATGAGGTGGACGTCGACTGCTTGCTGGACGACGATGAGACCTTCGAGGTGGTGGTCGATGACGACGTGGCAGTCGACTTGCCGTTCTTGGACGAGGACTTTTTCGTTGACTTTTCGTTGACCATGTTGGCGGCGAACGGGTTTGACTATTTCTATGTGGACTGGATATGGATATTCGCGTGGTGGTGTGAGGTTGTGGGGTAGTGTTCGTTTCGAGTTCGTGTGCGTGTGTGAATTGTTCGTTTGTCGGTCGGATTGGCACGCACGCACCAACTTATGGGCACACTGAATTGGAGAGAAACGATCGGAATGGATTAATGAAATGCGCAGCATCAAACACACACTGGTCCTAATCTTGTAACTAGTTTGCCTGACCCGTTTGTTTAGAATTTAAAATCCATAAATGATTACTGGTTTGTTCAGAAGCCAGTCCTAAAACGAACTACGCCTTTGCTGCTATGGATTTCAAATCCTCACTCAACGGTTGAGGCAAATGATAAAATTTGAGACACTGCGTTCACTCGCGCCGACACAATTGAATGCAATGGTTCGTTGGTGTGGAAACTCGGGCGACTAAAGTATTGTTGGGTGTGTGTGATTCTGGTTCAATCATCAACTGACACACTAGCACATTTATGCAACAATCAGAGCAGCGCACAGACAATTACGGACGCGAACGCGGCATTCTATTGAGACACGAACGCGCGATGTAAATGATCATACAGATACCAGGCTGCGGTAGTACGAACTTTATGTAGACTATAAAGTCGTAAAGTGTGATGATATAGTCGTGTTCATGGACTGCTGGAATGCAAATCTGTATATCACATGTTAGCGTTGAATTTGTTTGAATTTATTTGAAGCGCGCTTAGTCCAAGTTCGCGAGGTCGCGGTTTTGTGTTCGCGTCGAATTGTTTTTTTTTCTACCAATGGAGTGTGCGTGTGTGTGTATTTTTATAATGATTTGGCGTGAGCGATATGTTCGACAAAACACAGCAGAGTGTGTATGTGTAAACACGGGTACTTGTTCGCTTGCGTGCGAGTGTGTGGGTAGGTTTGAATTATGTGTGCGCGATCGAGCGATTTTCTTATGTAAGCGCGACGCGACGCGGAAAGAGAGAGAGGCTGCGTGCACGATGATGCTAACGATGTCACACACACCCGATCACACGCACAGCTGTTGGCTTTTATTGGATTTGCGGGAAAACCACTTGATCGACTGAGTTGCGATTTAAAATACCGACTGATTGTTTTGCGATTAGTCAGTGATCGATGGCGCGACACAATTGGCACTTCACTTCGCGAGCCGGCCGCTCACTTCACACAATCGACAGTAGCACAAACAGACAGACACACATGCGATACGGAAACAGTCGTTGTCGTTGAAAGGCCGCTAACATGCAAACACAGAACACAGAAGAAAAAACACCAAACACTCAGCACCATACAGTTGATGTCATAAGAACGTGAACATAAACACGACTTGTCTCTATGTGTTAATTTCCGCCAGGATGATCAATGAAGTTGAATGATTTTTTTGTATACTATAGTCCGTTACAGATTTTCGAAAGAAGGCAGAATATATTAACATGACACATGAGTTTTGTTCACTTTTATTAATGGAAGAATTGACTCGAGATTCCATGGAGATTCACAACAGCTCGATCCATAGAACGAACTTTAGTTTGCAAAGAAGTCTTTCGATATCATAATTCATCTTGCACATGAAGTCGTTTTTATTCAAATTATAACATCCACTGTATAGCAATTCAATCATGTATGTGTGGGATGCGTGGCAAATGCCGAGAGTCCATGAAGCACACAGGTAGCACTATTTCAATATTAGCACTAGCACTAACAAACACACACACACACAAACTATTCCGCTGGTGCTGCGCTGATGATGTGATGCGATGTGAGCGCGGAGGTGGTTGCTTTGCTGTGGCGGTGGTGGTTTAAAGGTGGTTGCGATGCGTTGTAAAGTGGGGGAAGACTACTCGTATAAAAAAGGCACACTGGAATATATGTATGTATGTATGTTGAACTGACTGCTGGTGGTGGTTCGCGCGGTATGTGTGAGTGTGTGTGTAATGGGGACGGAGCACGGCACGGTTTCTTATTGGAGCAGCAGTAGAAGATTTGATCCGCTTCGAACGGTTCACCAGCAGAGACTGAATCTCTGCGGCCAGCGCTGGCTAAAGTCATTCAATGTTCGCGTCCACGCATACTGGCACGCACGCACATGTGTGTGAGTGTGTGCGGTTTGTGCATGGGCGGACGGGAGCTTGGCGGTGCTTGGAGCTTTGGAGCGAGTGGGGCCAACTCACCGGCGAACGCGCGGTTTTCCATGTGTGAGTATGTGGAGAGGCATTCTCGCAGTGATGGTGCGTGTTTTTCTTCGCCAGACAGATAGAGCATAGTACTATAGCATACTAATCGGCGTGTCCGAAGCGGGCATATGTGAGCTCTATGATCGCGTGTGTGCGTGAGTGCGAATCGCGACACTCGCTTATCGCGCGGTTCGTGTTTACACACTTCAAACGCGACGACGGTGTCGCAAAGCTCGTGAGCGAGTGCGACCGGCTTGAGCGGAACGCATTTGCATGGTCGGTTAAAAATTGGTAATAGTTCGAAGCGAATGTTTGTGTGTTGAAGGTAGTACATGTGTGTGTGTGTTTGGTCGCCTCGATTTGGCGTCGGCGTTTTGGAGGCGCGAACGCGTGCAGTCAATTCCATTGTGTTCTCGGTTGTCGGATGTGTAGGCAAGAACGGTTATGGAGCGCATAGTTTTGCATAGTTATGTACACACTACACGCCACACATTATGTTTGGCACCGTTGCGAGCGAGTTAGGGCGGTAATGTGCGATGTGTCTATATCTATGTTAGTTCTCGTTGTGCACGTTGATTGACATGCGCATTTGTGCATGCATGTTATGTGCTCAACATATTAAAAGTGCATTACATTTGTGTACATAATACACTTTCCTGTGTAGTACAATGCCGAGAGCGCAGTGGGGATTATTATTTAGCTTGTCTTGAGTTGAACGAGGAACGAGCACCACATGGCGTTGTGATAGTTGTTCCCGTGGGTGGCGGCTGGTCGCCACACACAGCCACGACTCAGTTCAACTACCTTGTTCGAGATGCGAGTCGATTTCATTTCATTTCGTTCGCCCTCGTGAATCTTTCTGATTCGAACAAAAATGCATCTCGAATGTGTGTCATCGACGCGAGAGCATCTTATTCATTCGCTGGTGAGCTGTACAATTTTTTCTCGAAGACTCGCGGTCGCCGGTAGCCCTCCGAATATGGAGATGGCTGGAGCGCATCTGCGTTTGTTGTTCGGTGACGAACATCTCTCGCGTGTGTGGCCACCAAAACCAGACTCTGAGTGTTGTTATTAGTGTCACCCACGCACGCATTTCGATCGGCGAGCAATCAGCTCGGAATATTGCCATTTAATCGGTTTAAACCATATGTGAATTTGGAACCCATTGTGGGTCAGAAGCCAGAAGTAACGTTTGCTGTTTGTTCAAGATATTCAAGTTGTTAGCACGAATGGTGCTAACTGAAGTGATTGATATTTTTCATTTTGTCATTGCGATATCCTCTTGTACTACCCTAGCTGAATAAAATGGTTCATAAACCAGTCACTGGATTTTGTGATCCTTTTTAAATAATGAGTAAAGATGATTTTTACCCAATTTTGTCTCTTATTTTAGTATAAACTCATTACTCTCAATTACTCCATTGGAACTACGAAACTCGAATAATTTGTATGTAAAGTATAAAATAAAATACAGCCGCTCACACAGGAACATTTTCAAGTTTGAAACTTTTGATATCTGGAGACCGACCTGCATTAATGAACAGAATCGTTTTGAGGATAGTGAAGCAATCACATTCTGGTCTATATGTGGAATCTGACTATTGTCAGTGGCCATCGAAAGGAACGGCAGGGGTTCTTCTGAAAGTTACCATAAAATTGCGCGTCAATAGGTTGTTACCAAGCGGCAAATGTACATTTCATGGCTAAACTGCGGATAGGTCGGGCTCCACATATCAAGTCTCAAACTTCAAAATGTTCCTGTGAACATCCATGTGAGGCAGCTTTAGGCAGTATTTCTCTCAAATTGTTCGTGTTTATTTTTGGTTCTAGATCATAACATTGAACATTGAAAATGTATACTCAACTCAAATTAAAGGCAATGAAGTTGTGCTTCACTCTAGACAAAATCATCAAATCTTTGTGGTAGTTGAATTTCTAAGTCAAATGTGAACCTGCACATTCTTTTAAATGTAGATAAGAATTTTCTTAAACGATATAGAGATAGAGATAGTAGGTAGAATAATGTTGATTGAACAAAACTGAATGAAACGAAAAACCGAACATGATGAGCTAGAGTAGTATTTTTATATATGGCAGCCATATCAACATCACAAGTTTCCATAATATGTAGTGGGTCCATTATGAGTTAAGAGCTATTTACCGTATACAATACGTCATAAACGTCGACCATTGCGATTCTCAATACACGCTATGATTCATCCGATTCGCGGTGCTATGTTTAGACATAATATTATAATAATCGACTGTGCAGGTGTGAGGTCACAGCAAAACACACATGCCGACAGGCTGTAAATCAGAATATTCGAAAAGGTTTCAATTGCTCCATTTGAGGTATACTGTTTGCATATTTCAAATTATATTCGCCAATTGCGATACGAACGGCATGCAATCGAAGTCGAATTGAGTGCAGTTGTCGCGTTTCTTGATCGTATGTGTGATCGCATGAGTGTCTGTGTCTTTTCGCGTGTATGAGTGTGTGTGCTTGAGACTTGTGTGTATGAAACTCGGAATCGAGAGCGCGCGAATCCAGTTTGTCCCAGACGTGACCATATACGAAAACACGCGCGTGATCGTGATCGTGTCGACTCGCGGAGCCCACAGGCCAAAGCACAAGGCGCTCAAATACGCGCAAACACAAATGATCGAACAAAACCCATAATGGCTGCGGGTATTTATTTTCCATATACCCATACACACTTCTATCTCTACGACAGCATACCAACCGATTTTTGTCCGACGCGCCAGAGAGTGTGACATCATTCGTGTGAGCGATCGCCAAGCGCTGATCACCTACGAGACCTCGTCACATCCACACACTCAGCACTCAGACACGGTTATCCGGTGTTTGTGTTTACGCGAAAATGTGAACACACAGTGCAAACACACTCACTCACACTGGCTCAACGTAGGTATTGTGTTTTATTTGTGCATATTTGCGACGTGAGATGCATGCGCTTGTGAACAATACGTGTGCGAAACTGAATATGCATAAGTGACAAGTGTTCGAATTGTCATCGAAAATCGAAAGCTCCGCAGCTCTCACCGACATTCGGATAATGATGAGGGATGCATTCTATTTATAGACTGCATTCGTATTTGTATCTGTTGCTGATCATCAATATAATACGGTGTATCACCGGCTCTGATTTACGAGCTCGATAACTCACCGACTGTTGACTAAATCGGTAATTTGTAGCACGTAACGACAACAGACATCCGACACGACCATATTGGCATTACTCTAGCTACACACATTTCTGAGACTTGATGCCGTTCAGGAAATGAGCGTAGGCGTACGATTTTCCAGACCAGACGCTTCCACTTACAGAACCGGTCACAATGTAAAGGCGTCGTCGTGCAAATCGCGCCGTTCAATCTGGTCTCCAGCGGCCGCGGCGTTGTCGCGACGAAACGCGACCTCCTACTCAAGTACGCGAGCGCACACGTCACAGACGACCACGATCTGGCGGCGACGACGACGACGATGCCGAGATCCCACCACAATCGCCTCTTGTTTGTGTGTAAAGGGGTTTTCATTGAGAACGCTCGATCGTTGATAGCGTGCAACGTCCATGTTGGCAATGCGCTATGTATAAATTTGACAAATTCAGTATGAATACATCTTTTGACAAAGCACCCAAAAGAGGCTCATTTCATATGCAATCGTAAACAGATGTGTGCGTAGCACTAGATTTTCGCTCGTGTGAGCGGGTTTTTTAATCACAAACGTGTTAAAAGAGGTTATTCGAGGAGGGGGAATCATCTTCTATTGTCAAAATTGTGATCGTCGCCGATGACGACCCATATCAACTCACGTGAGCGACACACGCCACAATTCAAAGGTTCTCACTTCTTAAATTTGTTGAAAAATAATTAATTATAATGCAATATAATTAAAATACATAAAGCACAAACTCTTTCGACTTTGTGACTCTTACGTTTGAGAACCACTGGACGAATCAAATGTGGGTTTTGGCACACGTGTGCGCCCATCCTTTGAGGTGGTTTTAGGATTTGGTTTTGTAAGATATATTGCACCGTTGTCGAGATATAAGCATCGGAAGCAGGGAAAACACGAAATTTGCTCAC
>JANTBZ010041754.1:0-12470 GCA_024741255.1 Exechia fusca
CCAACCGATTTTCATATAAATAATAATAATTTAATTTGGCCCATTATAATTAGTTTTGACTAGTTTTTGGAAGTACCTCGATAAAGTGTTAGCGCCATAGCCAATCGTCTGCAATTTTTTAAGCTTTTCCTAGTTTAAGTCTCTAGTTTCAACGTTTGTGTTAAATTTTTATCGGTAGGTGGTAGTGGTTCAATGAGACATATTTGCAATTTTCCGAAACAAGATTTAATTCCTAAGAAAACTTTCCAAATCGTCAAAACATACTCTCTGTTATTAAATTATAGCCAGATAAATAACCCTTCGATTATTACATTTTCCCATCTCGAAATTGAAGCTATCAGACGTGCGAGAGCTCTCCAAAAAGTAAATTAGATGTATATTCATCTAAATTACGACAGTAAAAATACAGCACTTTTCCCCGGAATTCTTTCTTTCAAACGGCAACCGCCTGCAGATCGAACTTGGTGAAATGGTTGATTGCAAAACTTTGCGAACATTTATAGGTGTTCGAACTAAAGCACATTTGAACTGAGGAATATTGCGGAAACCACAAAATTTGTCAAGTCATCATATTTCGATGTTTGTCCTTCTCTTCCAAGGCGCGCTGCCCGAATCGCAACACCTCGGCCGCGCCGCTGCTGCTGGCGCTGAACTGGAACCAGGTGACCGGCATGTCGATGGCCCAGGCGTTCCTGTACTGGGCGTGGCCGCTGTGCCTGGTGGCGCCGCCGCTGGTGGGCTGGCAGCAGGGCGCCGTGATCCTCGGATTGTCGGCCGTCGGGCTGCTGATGGCGCTGCCATCGGTGTACCAGTTCACGCACTTCAACGAGGCGGCCGGGTACTTGGCCTTCTACAATACGCTGTATATGATCTTTGCCCTGCTGTTCTCGGTGTGGATGTGCTTGTTTGGGGAGATGTGAGCCAGAGGAGGCGGAGGCGAGACGAGACATTGTGGACATTGTTTCTATGTTTTTTGTTGTTCTTCGGTTTTTTCGATTTTTATTTTGTGACCCTTTGTGCAATCCGTGAGAGTTTGTTTAGTTATATATGACGAGATGTGCCGCATGGACGGCGAAGCAATTCAGCACACAGACTAGTTGGAACCAGAAATACACGGTTTGTGCAATACCAGAAGAGCGATAATGTGTTCTACGAGATTGTTTTTGATTTGTTGGTGCTATGAAGAATTATTTTAGGCAACATTCCTTTATTGTATCATATTTTGAAGAAAACCCGCACAAGCTTCAACATTGGATATTTATCCCGTGTAGTCTCTTGTGAATATTCGCAGAACAAAATGAAGAAATTTCGCTAGCCTTAATGAATTTCAGTATTATTTTCACGCCTTTTGAAAAGTTGTTGTTTGTTTTCTCGTTGGCGGCTGGTAACGACGTCCTATTGCCTATGAAAAGTGTGACTTCATATTAAATTATACGAATATCGCTGTTTCCATTGAAAATCTCTATCGATCATACCGGAACTGCAGTAACGGACAGATAAATATGAACGCTAACTATTATATAATATATCGGCCAGAACAAATGAATTCGATGACTTGCAAGATTGATTTTTTCATTCCGAATCGATTTACCAATCATTTGTGTATACTTGCCTCGTTCTACAAGAAACGATTAATGAAGGGTTACTCCGGAGAATCCTAATATCTCGCACATTTATGAACATTTGAACTTGGATTTTTAGCACGATATTGTACACTTCATCATTCATATGAATTTCATCCCTTTTTTCATGACACCAATGTATGAGCCTTTTTAAAAACCTTGCTCTAAAACCTACAGAATAACTTTTATCGATAGCGAACTTCAAACACCCTATCGAGCAAAAAATTCAAAACCAGTGTTTTATTTCAGACAACACTTTTCGACTTCGCACTAAGACCTTGCATTTTTTTATATTTAATGAACTCGAACAGAAGATCGATATAAAACAAAATTCGAAGGATTCATTATAATCTTTCGATCCATTTTGTATTGGGTTTAGCCTCTATAGACACGTGAAGTTTGTAGCACTTCATACCTCGAGCCTTGTATACTCATACCAATTTATTGAATCGTAAAGACTCCATAGAATCGTTGTTATTTCCGACTGGCAGTCTCTCAGATCGATCCAACTTTCACAATTCTTCCGAACCACACGGTTATCTACGGATACCTACATATACTTGTTACTAACAGTTCCACTGTCTAGTTTCAATTGGAACCCTTTTTTGTAGAATATTCGTTCTAGAAATTCTAGGGAATTTGAATATTGTTATTAGATGAACGTGATTCGAACTATAGATTGCTATTGATAGAGTTTGTAGAAGGGAAAATCGTCGATGTAGATTCTATCTGGAAAACTATAAAAACATAATTTGAATGACATGGAATTTGTAGAACGAACGAACGAAACAAGTCAGTTCAAACAAAATATGGTCATACATATATTATGGACAATAATACGGAGTAGCCCGATTAAATGTACATAATTGTAGGAAACAACAACACAAAGTAACCAGATCAATTGTCATCTGTAGTGGAATTCGCTAAGCATTTTTACATCGAACAAGCATCGAAACAGAAATGCTGTCAGTTAATCGAAGTGTATTTTGTATCGAAAATTGTGGTCGATAGCTTACAGAATTGCACTACGGTTTACACCGTTTTGGCGCTCATTCAAGTGCATATTAAAAGTATTCATGTTTATTTCCATCTGATTTTTGTGTTTGTGGAAATGTATGAATTCCATTACATTGTAATCATGTAATCATTATCCGAATGAATTTGTTTATAGGTTGTACAAATCGATTCTGAATGTGACTATTCGGTTAAGTGATATTCGAGCAAGATAACCTATTTAGAAATTCCTCGTAGCAGAATTGCATTCAGTCTGTCTTCTTTTACGACAGTCATCGCATACACAGTCATGATTTTGCTTCGAAATAAATATATCGGCGCCGATCATCTGTTCGTCATCATCCAGCGTCTTCTGGTAGTCATACAACCACCAACGATTTCATTGATATGGCAATTCGAATCGAAACCCTTGGTTTTTGAGCTGCACGAGCATCTTAATTCGTACAACAAAACATGGCTCATTCATCGAATCGATTTTATGCCATCTGATCTGTATCCCCACCTGAATCGAATTGATTCACTTCGCATTGCAGTCGTTCGATCCGAAGGCTTAGACGTATTGCTACGAATAGTGCAATCAGATGAATTACTTGTGAATGTCCAAACTATCATCATCTACGATGATCCGGGAGAGTTATACAGCATGCCATCAGAATCAGGCTATGGCCATCTTAACGGCTTCCTCCTGTTCAACGATTACAACTCCCCAGATATCTATGCTTGGGACTGCGTCAATTCAATCAATTCGTCGATCCAGCCAGTGCCCATCGAATCGCTCCTGGACTCAATGTCATCACTAAGCGGACAAATATTCTGGAACAAAGTACGCCAACTGAACGAATCGATAACAAGAGAAGCGTACGAGATTTGGCCTGCCGTCTGGCCAAACGGTCGTTCGGAAAACGAGACAACCTTCGGAGTGAATTGGAAACTATTCGAGCTTATGATCCAACACTTTGGCGGCTACTCGAACGAGGAGTTGAGCTCTCGGTTCACATTTATTTTGCCATCGGATGAACATGAAAGACCGCGCTACGCCCTGTACCCACACGAATCCTTATCAGCTTTCTACGCCATCGTTCCCAACATCGTTGATCACCATAGCTCCTTGTATGTTGTGTGGCATAATATCTGCCTGAGCTCCTTAGTTATTGTACTCCACAATGTTCTCATCATTGTACGAAAAATGATGCGCTGGAGTATGCATAAAGATCATCTGTCGTTCGGATCGATCTTCAGCGATTTCACAGCCAGATTGATTAGCTGTCCTGTCCATCAACCTAAGAGCGTTACATACACATATTCTGAGCGATTTTTGATGATCGTATTGTCAGTGATAGGGTTCGTTGGGGGCATAATAATCGTGGGATTTTTCTCGTCGCGTCGTATTGCTAAGTCTTTGTTTGGAATCAAAAGTATGGGTGACGTCACCAAATACGGTGTGAATCAATTGGTTTTGCCGACATCATTTATAGGAGATGAAGAAATAATCCGTTGGTGGCAAAATAAATATGGGTTCGTTAGTATACTTCGGGATGGTCATTTTAGGACTAACTTTTTCAATACGCCAAATATGGAGTTGAACCCCATATTTTACAATGATTTTGTGACTATATTACGTAGAAAGAACCATACGATGATTTTGAGATGTTTTTTTTTTATATGTTTAGGTACGCATAGGCAATATAAACTATTACTACTACTATCCATTTTTTGAGATAAGGTTGATCTTTTTGGACTTTAACTAACGGAAAACATGATAACTAATGAATTCTTAGATACGAATAATGAGTGAATAGTTTTTAAACCGAAATGGTTTTTTGTTTTTTGTGGTTAGGACATTCAGAAGTCATTGAATCGAAGCTTGGAAGATGCATATTAACGTTCATAAATAGACTGGATTCTAGTAACACGATTTATCAGCATAAAAGTTGCCGGAAACTATTCATGAAATAAATATTGATTGTGGAATGGAGTATTTTTAGATAAATGGAAAGTTTGTATCGAAAAATCAATACGGGCCTCTCCAGAACCGTTGAAACCGTTGAAATAAAATATCGGACGGGGAGCCCTGCGCCACCTGGTGGTAATATCTTGTAATGTCTCCATAGAGAATGTAGGTATGATCAATGCCTTCTAATTTGTTCATGAAATTTATCGGAAAAACGATGATTCAAAAAGTTAGTCTTTAAATGACCTCCATTTAAATACATTGCAGCAACCTTCGTTTCTATTGATTCATTTTTATATTGCAGACCAACTGACATCCAATATTTGCCTGCAGAAATGATTGTCTATTACATTTTATATGCTTCCGATCCGAAGGTGTACCTCTGTTCCAGTCAGCATATTAAATTAGCTCGCACTATGATGATGCCCGACGAATTTGACAATAACGTATTACATTACTACCATCAACTACCCGAAGTTGAATGTACTTTACATTGCATCGAACTTATTTCCGTCGGAATTTCACAATCACAAATGTGCAGTTTTTCAGATGCGTCCGGCTGCCGTTTCACATTGGTTTCTGGTCGATTGGGCCGATGTCTTGCTCCAGCGTTTCGTCGAACATGGACTGCATGTGCACTTCCTACGAGAATATGCGCACTTATTCCGCATTCAACCATATTTCAATGAATTCTTTTCACCCGAGAAATGGACGAATTGGGACCAGCAGTGTGCTTCAATAGAATATGAGAATCTCCTTTATTATTGTGTTATTCTTATATTTTATTCGTGTGTAATGTTTATAGTCGAATGTTTAGCTAGAGGGCGCTTCACCAGAATGATGTGGAAATATCTCTATTGAATGACCTGATGAAATAAAAAAGGACTGTTCGTAGTTTACAAATAAAATGCAAGTAATATATTTCCAGCAACAATAGTCACACAATTCAGTGCGTAGAATATACGATTGACGATTTACTCATTTCACATTAATAATTTTCTCATATCATCGTGAATTACTATATGTACTCAACTATTAGCTGTAGGGTAACATGCCGGGCTATTGGCCACCCAAACCTTTGAAATAAAATATATATCTTCCGTTCGGGAAATCATATCGCGAAGCTTCTATCACCGTGTGACTACAGAGGCAATGTTGAATGAAAAGTAAATGCTCACTATATTGCATATTTTGTTCCCAGAAACATTGGTTATAACTTCTAACATCGCCATGGTGCCAATAACCGGGCCGGTCGCTCTATATTTCGCAAGGGCATTTGTCATCGTGCACATTGATTGGACTAACCGATTTTATTGGAAGGACTTGCGTGGTCGAAAGTGCACATGCATTCGAACGAATGTCTGATTGCACACATTTGGAATAAACCATATATCGATTTAAATGTAGAGTAAACACCATCAATTATTGGCACTGAAGTCCTGAACCGCACCTGAGCGCTCGCCGACGCGACCACGTCAGCTGCCCATCCGCACAGTTCACAATGCTTCGCTCGCGCGCTCGCGTCACGCCAATTGCTGCGAGTCTCATTCATCTGCTTCATCGTATCGTGTTCACCCTACGACCCTCAACGATAGCCATCGTCTGGCAGGAGCAAACCATTGAGCTTGCTAGATCGCTTCGAGAGCAGTTCACTGACGAAAGTACCAGTAACTGCACTTGGATCCATCATCTGGATCGGTACGAGGATGCCTCATTTCTGGGGCATCTGAATCGCGATGATATGCTGCGCATTTTGTGTCTTCGTGTCGGCGGTCTGCGCCACTTCCTCCAATATATTGACGGCCAAACGTTGCGCATTTCCGTGCCTACGTTGGTTTTGTTTGAAGGTGGAATTTCAGCGGATTTAGCCAAATCACTGCACGAGAGTCAGTGCAACGGGTTTCTGGTGATGATGGGCACCGACGAGTCATCAGTAGGGGTGTGTAATCGCGAAAAGAAAATATCATTAACAGTTAGTCCACAAAGTCCGTGCAGTTTACTAGAAGAAGAAGAATTGACATCGATGGGTTTTTTGGTTCGTTCGATATTTCATTTTGATTGAAGCAACTTTTGTTATTGCGAAGGATTTTCGTGTCTTTGTAAAACGCCGTATCTATGAGTAAATAGGACCAGAGTCGAACCATGTATTCAGAAAATGTTATCTGGATTTCGCCCCAGCCAACAAAAATGTTCGCGATTTTTGTTTTCGAAATTCTGTACTGGCCATTTGGACACCGAAGATAAAGCGCGTACTAGACGCCCAAATGTGTCAGTTTTAGACTGAAACATCTGTAAGTCCACAAAGCAATCCCGGAAGAAAAGAAAGCACGGTTGAAAAAATCGATGATGCCCTATAGAAATGTAAACGAATGTTTGAATTTTTCTTGGATATGTTCTGGGACATGCAAAAGCTCTTTACATAATGTCTGCCGCGCGAGCACGAAATCATCCAAAATATATTCGTATACGATGCCAACAATCGAAGGAAAGAGCTTTGAATTCAGGCCTTATTTACGGTATTATCCGGTCCGGATATGACTTCAATTGACTATTTTCCGTTTTCAGACCTCGGAAATGTATCTCTGGAAACAGGTATCAAGTCTGTGATGAAAGATATATAACAGGAAAAAATGCATATTTAAAGGCAACAAACAAATCCTTCTATACGAAGGACTTCGAAAACTTGGATGATCGCAAAATTCGTATCGTCCTTTAATAGAACTGTGTTGATTATTCAAAAATAGTTTCATCTATTTAAAAAAAAGATTTAAACGATAGTTGTCAACACATATCAGCGAAATTAAAGGTTTAGACCATATTTCGTAGTCCTTTAGACTGATTTATAGCCACTATTCTAGGATCCTCTCAAACATTTTCTGGCCTTGATGTAACTGGAATGAAAAACCAAAACGGATTGATCGTAAATACAATTACAGGACGAATATCTCAGAATAATCTATGTTAAATTGACTATTCCATATTTTCAACCCTCTTAGCAACCAACGCTGTTCGGCTGGATGCACTTGGAGGTGCCGACGATAGCGCCAATTGCTATGCAATCGGCTCTTGATCCCGAACAGCAAATCGGAGCGATTTTCCACAACAGTGTTCGCAATTTCCGGATGCCATCGATTGGTGTGAATGGTTTGTTGGAGCGTGCCAGGCTCCATCGATATGACGGGGCGAAGACGCGGTCACTGGGCGATGAGTATGAGCTGGTTGTTCTGGTGGCAAAGCAACTGGGCAGTCACAACCAGGTTAGAAGGAATAAGTGATGTTAACGGAAATAATCGAAAACAAAACTGCTGAAAAAATTGAACTCTTTAACCTTGTAGTGAGACGACGCGAACTTGAGACGGAATAAGTAGTTCGTAAGTTGACTCACCAACATTTGCATCTAGAATCGAAACTATATAACAACCAAAACTACAACACACCGATTTAATTTGCGTCTATGTTCGAAATAAACTTTGTTCCGAGGAATCGAGTTTCTATTCACATGTTCAAAGTAATGTTCAGGCTATGACGTTCCGAGCTTGAGTAATGCTATTTGAAAAACATATTCGAATCGTTTCGAAAAATCATAGGACCGATATAATTCGAACCAGAATAATCGAATTATAATCGAATTATATCTTCCAAAACCAGGTCGAAGTTGTCCGAAATCGTTCTGCCAAACAGTTCTTCTTCGCTCTACAAACACTCGATGGGCACACCCGAACCAAAGATCAGCTGTTTCCACTGTATCCGCACGACTCGCTCTCCGGATATGTCGCTCTGGTGCCTCGCATCCGACGGCTGAACGATGCTGCCGCAGCGACCGCGATGCGAATGGCCGTCAACTTCGCTTCGCATCTGATTTGCATCGTATGGCTGGTCGTTTTGATCGTCTTGCGACTGGCCACTCGAAGGACAGAGATGCCGCATGCATTGCATGCGGTTGCAATAGCCGCGATGTACAGTGATTTTATGGCGCGTTTGGCTAGCTCTGCGGTGCCATCGGCGAACACCGATCGGGGTCACCATTCGTGCGCCGAGTCGATGCTGTTGTTGTGCTGCTCGTTTGCTGGTTTGCTGCTGTGGCAACTGTGGAATGGTCATTATTTTTCGTCGCGTTTGACACTGCCCAGTTGGGGTATTGAGCGGCTTAGTGATCTACGGCGATATGGTATAAGTAGAGTGATTATGCCCAGCACGTTGGTGGAAGATGTGCATTTTGTGAAGTGGTTGAGGCGGGCAACTGGGTGAGTGAGAGGTGAGATTAGGATTGGAGATAATAATACTTTCTCTATAATTTATCAGTGTGATATACCTAATAATAACCTAATTTTTGACGTTAGGTCCTTTTTCCTCTATGTTCCCTTAGACCCTTTTTCGTTTTTTCTCTATATTAGCATTATTTGAAGACCCTTTGTGCATCTTCTAGACGCATATTATATTGTATGGGTTTTTAACACATTTCATACTAGTCAACTGTTCAACTACTGGTTTAAAAAAAATGTTTCGTTCCGAAATATTTTCTCGAAATAACAAACACAACAAAACACGTAATGCGACAAAGGATTTTCGAATCAAATATAGTTTTGAGATATCAACGAGAGCCATCCACGATCATTTTACATTTTTTCGAAGTAAATCATGATTCTTTTTCACTCTTTTTAGCAACGGCCCTAAAACGTACTTTATAGGCCCTTCATTTCCGGGCCCAACTCATTACATTATTACTGAATTATGTATTTCCTCTCGTGTTTAAATTGCCACTATTTTTCATGTTAAGTGAAATACCTGTCGTTTATTTTGTATGCTATTAGACTTTGGACGTGCAAGCTTACTCGTATTATGAAATTTACTATATTTTTATCTATCTTCTGCGTAATATATTGTCGTCTCTAGAATACCCAATCTAGTTGTGGTTCCTAAAACGCGATCCTCATTAGTCGATATGCGCAGCAAGACCATGGTCATTATGAACATATTCATGTGGGAAATGATACAACGACTGGATATCATGAAAACTTTTTTCCACAACACGCAATATTATCAACTCGCCGATTTCCATCGTAAGTTTCGTTTTAGTAAGATTCCCAGGTTGGACTGCAACCGGTTTCCTGGCGTCAGTATTTCAGATGCGCGTCGTTTTTGTGTCGCATTGGTACCTAATCGAACCAGCTAATCTCGTTCAGCAGCGGGCAATCGAACATGGTCTACTAACGCATTTCAAACGCGAATATTCTCATTTATTTCAACTGCAGAAGAATCTGATCCGCCTGGTCGATCAACTGTTTGATAATAAAGGCGACGAGCTGCCCGACGCTCTGGTGCTGATGGATTATTTGAATACCATCGATATTTATTGCATGATGATGATTGATAGCTTGGTGGTATTTTTAGTCGAATGTGCGGTTCATGGTAAATGGTCTGAATTGATGTGGAAGGTATTGCGTTAGAGATGTGTTAGTCTATGTAAGTTGGCGCTGTTCAAACTATCTTCATACTACATGGGTCGAAATGTGAAGGAACAACATTTTTACGACATAATGTATTATCAATCGTAGTAATCTTCTAGCCAGACAATTCGTATATCGAAACAGTCAATAGTTCAGAAGATATTGCCTTCCTTGTAACACGCGGTTGAACACATTCAAACAAATGGAGTAACATGTATTTTGAGTGTTTATAGAGCACTCTTTTCAGATTGGTAGAAATTCCAGTCGATCAAAAACATGTCCCAAGATATTGTTGTTCCAAATTCCATTTAAATAAGTAAGAAAAAGTGTTTATATCCTCTGCAGCTGAATATTTTCGTTTATGTTGAGGAATACAAAAACCCGAGCGACATTTCTAACTACAAAACGCGTGGAGGCAGAACGTTATTCAGTGCAATCCGTGAGTCGAGAACGCTATGCTTTCCCACATGTGGTTGTGGAGGCACGCTAGGCGTGGCACTCACGAAAACTACGTCAAAAACATCAAAACTACGTGTGATTGTTCTGAGGAAACAGAGCGATAGTTCTGAGGAAACGTGTAGTTGTTTTAACCAATATCCCGGCGTCCTATCAATATGCGGCTATTCGGAGCGGTTTCAACCGTGTGAGAGCAATGTGGAGATGTGGAGTGTGCTCAGTACTACTTTTCGAACGCTTTGACCCCAAATTTAAAAGAAAAGTGGCCCGGGAAGTTGCTCCTTCATAGTTTTGTCCCGAGACTTTTCAGCCCATGAAGTACGCGTGCTTTACACTGTCCAGTACACTATTCGATACACCACAATATTGTGTAAACGCATTACTATACCTACATTATAGTTCACTAATATATTATGCACGCATCAACAATATGTACACAATGCACTCATCGTCGTCATAATCAAAACACCCATATACATTCATTGTAACCCCTATTTTCAACACCCCTTTCAATCTCCGCGTATGTTTGTATACCGACAGGGTGGCGCATTCGGTACCCTATTTCAATAAACTGAACTGAGTGTCCCAAATCGAGGAACGTGATACCATATTTGTTTATTGGATTCAAGCAGGGCTATTCAAATTAGTCATATTGGCAAAATGTATTATCAGGTGTCTCGGCGACAAAAAATACATTCAACCTCTTCACAAATGTGAGAACAGAATTTTAATTAAAGGCCTTTTGCATAAGATATTGCTTTATCAAATAGGGTTACGAATTATGCGCCACCTTGTACATATTAAAAAATGTTGATTACACATGGGTGCTATATCACTAATAAATTGAACAAATTGCAATATACTTGTGTCAATATGGATTATGTCACTATCGCACAAAGTGACAGGTATAGCATATAACAAATTGGGTTGTGGTGTCGATATTGAATAAATAATTGAAACTATCAAACGATTGAACTCTCGCTCTCTGTTCTATCACTCGTGAACTGTACACATACATATATTACAGCCGCACGATGACCCTTACGCACAGTTATAGTCATGCACTGGTTTCGAAACCACACCACACTCGGTGCCAATCATCTACTGCATATAGTCCAGCTATTTCTGCTCAAAGTGCAGCCATCGACAGTTGCAATTCTCTGGCAATTCGAATCGAAATTTCTAGCCCAAGAACTGCACGAGAATCTCTCGCCGTCCGGAGCAACATGGCTCAGCTATCTCATCGACGGTAACCCGAAGCCAAACCTGTTCGATCAGATCAACCGACCCGGAGTCCTTCGGATTGCCGTTGTTAGATCGGAAGGGCTGCGCGAACTCATTGAAGACGTGAACTCGGGAAAAATCTCCAGATCTATTCAAACAATCATAATATACGACGATCTGGCCGACGGGTTCTCCTGGGAACCGGAATTAGCCACAAGCCAATTGAACGGTCTGCTTCTGTTCAACGATGACCGGGCATCGGAACTCTACGCATGGCCGCATATCCATCTAACGAATGCCACGCTCCAACCGCAGCCAATTGCATCTGTGCTCGAGCCAACTTCGTTCGCTGGCCAGATATTCTGGAATCGAGTGCACCAGCTCGACGAGCCATTCACGATGACATCGGCCAGCTACCGGATGCCCAACGTTCGGCAATATGGTCGGCTGGAGGGAGAGTTATTCGAAGGAGTCGACACCAAACTGTACCGATTGATTGTGGAACAATTTGGCAGTCGCTCGGTGGGCGGCAAATCGCCGCTGGTGTACATTCAGGTGAGAGATTTATATTTTATATTTGTTTGTCTAAATAGCTGATTTGAATAAAAAATTAAGTAGTGAATACCGAAAAGCAGTATTCACTCGTAGAAAGGAAGAAATGTTGAGTTATGGAACATAGCATTTCAATATAATGTAGACAATTCAATACTACATGGGCTAGTCTTGAAAACACCTATGAAGGAACAATATTTATGA
>JANTBZ010041765.1:0-30433 GCA_024741255.1 Exechia fusca
ATTTTCTTTTTTATCAATATCTTTTGCAGCGATGAACTTGGAACCAAAATATTTGCACAGAATATGAAGGACACAATGAGACACGAATTTCAAGAAAACACAGCCCGCTAGGACAACTGGTTAAGCCTCTATAGTCAAGTGAAGTCGCTCCCTGTATATTAATTCGAAAACGTAGAAAGAGTAGCAGGGCTTCCTGATCAGTTCGATGCGTGAAACGGGTGTTATCGGCCACAAAGGAGGAGATTGCGTGAATGGTGAAAACATTGGGCCGCCTATTAATAGAGGCAGCAAACATTGTTAACAGTCGTCGGCTGACACACGCGCCTGTGAGAGTTGAGAGTGAATCTTTGTCGCAAAATCATAGCGATTCACGGGTGGTGGTATGTGGCGTACATAGTGATTTTAGGGGCGTTTAAAACTGTTCGATTGTTGTGCCGGGTAGCGGCGAAGTATTTTGTGTCCTGGCTATTTGTAAGCTCAGGTTTGATTTGAGCACACCCACGATTTTCTGTGAATCCGAACACACGACACTATAGTTTTGTTTGCATTAGTTAAACCACGAAACTTTATTTTATGGTTCTTTGTTGGTGTAAATAATGATGCTCATTCTTTGTCCGTCCGGGCTTACTTGCTTGCCAACTTATTGTGAGGCGGGAGGCGGCTAGTCTTAGTTTCGGCGGCGGTTCAATCAGTAATAAAAATAGATCAATTTCCCATAAGGCATTTTGGAGAATTGTTGGATTATTGCGGGGCATTTTCAGACGGTACTGAACTTGCACGGACACAAAGAAGAGGGCAAGCTGGCTTTGTGTCCGCGGCCGTATAATCCCTATTGAATATTATAGCTGGCCGCCGGAACACGGCCAGACGTGGGAGCTCCTCAAACTTTGTAGGCAAAACTTACTCTGCCCCAACTTACTCTATATATTGAAAGATCGAGCATCCAGTTAGCAGCGCAACATTGTAAATAAATTGTGTTCTTTACATTTATATTAACAAGGAAGGAGTACGATAAATTGATGGAAGCAGTCCATGAGTGGGTTCCAGTGTAAAAACTAGATATTCAGGATATACCGATACGGATATAGTACGTGTGTTAGGATTCTTGCTAATGGGATCTGTGGTGGATGCAGTATTGTAGAGAGATTTCAGGAGAGGAGAACAATATACTGCCTGGTTTGTTATGAGTGCTCTCTCTGAAATTTTGTAGCTAGTCAAAAATGCAATAATTCGATACTCCCATACAAAAACCTCATCTTCGACTGCTCATAACTTCCGCCACAGGTCCCATTGGCAAGAATACTGAATACTTTATTTTGCATCTGATTTCATTCTTTGATTGCTTCCATTAACTACGTACTCTTCCTTTGTATGTACCATTCAACCGCTCCGCACAAATGCAAATTCAATTATCCTCTCTTAAATTATAAAAGTACCAAAAATGTTATTGCAAAATTTATATTTTATTAAAATATGTTATAATGTTATAATTTAAGAGACAACAGTTATATTCGCCAGCGACCTCCTGTATAAACGTTGTCACGAAATCGAAGAATTCGAAAAAATTACTTCGTACTTCGTACATATTGATAGATGTGCGGCAGGTTCGGCAACAAATGTGAAAATGCGCGAGCAAAAAGAAGTTGACAAATTATGGAAATACAATTATGCCGAACCCGTACATTATGTCCAGTAGCTTGAGTTCTCGTGCATCTTTCAAGCTCACAAAAAAAAAATGTGGAAAGTGTACATTATGCTGCCATATGTTAATTTATTTATTTCTGTTGTGTGTGCCCAAATCAAAATATTCGAGCTTATTCGTCAATCCTCATTCATCCATTATCTTGATTATTTGTATCACCAATTCCACTAACACCGACCACCATCCGCCCCTACTAGTAGAATCCAAATTAATCTCCGATTCTGAATCAGCTCCTCCACCTAAATTGTTTGGACATAAGATGAATGAATCGATTAGAAACGTAAATTTCCACTCACTTGCTGGTGCTACATCTGCGGCCTGAACTTCATTGGCTGGAAGTGGGGATTGCTCAGCATCTGTGAATTGGATCGAGTAATGTGACAACACTTTCAGCTTAGAGGCAATATCAACTTATCGACCGGCCTTCCAGAAATAAGCACAATTTGCACTGCAATGAACATAATGAATACTTTATTTTGTATTTTGCAACTCTCTATGTTTAGTTGGGCCGCTAAGATGATGGCTTATATTGTTTGGACATTAGATGTGCATCTATTAGAAACGTAAATTCCTACTCACTTGCTGGTGCTTCCGGATGCTCTACATCTGCGGCCTGCACTTCATTGGCTGGAAGTGGGGATTGCTCAGCTTCTGTGAATTGGATCGAGTAATGTGACAACACGTTCAGCTTAGAGGCAATATCACCTTACCGCCCGGCCTTCCAGCAATGAGTGCAATTTGCACTGCAATGAGTAGAATGAATACTTTATTTTGCATTTTACAGGTCTCTATGGTTGGACCGCTTAGTTGGTGGCTTTTATACGGATTCGAGTGAACAGTTAGAAATATAGATCTCAAAACACTTGTGTTCCGATATATTAATTATTATCAATCGGATGAATAATTATTGCAATCAATCTACAATGTATTAGGTTATAGAGTAGCTTTACACCCACACTTATAGGTCTCAAATACCTATATACTGATATTGATTGATATTGACTCAACGTTAGAATTAATGATGCTTGTCAAGTTAGCCGAGCAACATTTGAAAGTAATTGTCTTCAATCAAGTTTGGTGCTACAATCCAAGACCTACTCCCTTGTATTTGAAGAGTAGCAGGGCTTCGTAACCGGTTTCGGATTTGAAAGATGACATGTGGATAGCACATCGCTCTAAAGAGTAACCCTAGGCAACGTTTAACATCCTCCCTGTGGATCATCGTGTTGAGAAAAACCAAAAACGTTCACCCACTCCCGAGATTTGAACCCGGGACCGGGACCTTCCGCTCGTGAGGCAAGCACTCTATCAAAACCGAGAGCATATTTTGTTACGATTCGAAAAAATGGGGGTAAGTTTTGCCTACATTTGATTGTGTCCACAAATATGTATATATTTATTAGAAAAAATCACCGATCGAATTAGAGCTCGAATATTTCTCAATATATAAAAACGGATCGGCCATGTTGAGGGAGTCGTCAGCCGAAGATGAGACTTATGTCACGCGATGTTGTGTGTATATGATAGAATTTTGTTTATTCAACAAATCTGTATCATTGGAATGTTCAGATTATTATTGGTTGTCCTCCGAAAATGGTCGCAAACATGGAAAATCAATTTTTCAGCATGGTTCAAGTGAACTAATTGGGGTAGTATAACTAGACCTACAAATCGTAAAGCAATTAGATTTCAGTACATGGTATAAACTTTAAATTTCGCATCGTATAGCTCACCTAGTCACTAGAGAACAACATTCAAGGAGCGGCCTGTCGAATGAACTCATATTTCTGGGCTATCACAAAATTAGCAATTTTATCAATTAGCACACGGATTTTAGTTCGATATTATCGTTATCGGTATTATCGATAATATCGCTCATTTAGCTGTTATCGTTTTCGATCACTTATTGGCCAACAATTACCGATAACACGATAATTTTGTTTCTTCCACAATTCGACGATTATTGAATAAATTTACCTTTCATAGCCCGAAGACACTCCTTTTTATTGGTGCTAGAAAGCGGACGGATAAAGACTACTTTTCTAAACACATATTCTACGAAAACTGCATTTGCACACACCAAAATATCTCTGTTATAACACATAGCTTTTCATGCTGTAAAACGCAGAGCGTTTCTGGACGCAGAGCGATTCTGGACGCATCGCGTCCGATAAATGCAATCGAATAAATCACTTTGATTCTGTTCTTCAAACATCGAACACGCGAACCAAATGTATAAATGTTGTGAAAAACTAACTATTTTTGTATATTTTTTAATGTCGCTAATGGGTTAACATGTACTATTGATACTGAACAACCTTTCCACGGTATCGATACCAAAACATATTTCAAAATCGGCCAAACACACTAATTTTTTTCGATGCGCTCAAGAATTCGCTAGCGCTAATGGGTTAACAATAACATTCAAATCTTACTTGACTTCTGGTGGACGTATGGGCCAATTTTTATTACATATGGTTCGCTGGACGTCGTGCAGTGATGCGAAAACGACATAAGATTATCATTTATATGGATAGCGCCCTCTGTCGGAATTATCTGTAATTATGCATAGACATACTTTATGAAAATAGTAGAAGTCAACACAAACAGAATGCACTTTGTTTCATGGAAATCGGTTGGGCCGTCAATGCGTGATGCGACTACATACATACACCATTCATTTTTATATTATAGAAGATGTCAACCAAGTGTCATTCAAACCGACATACTGTCTATTTTTATATCTCATGAGAAGCATCCGTATGAAAAGCGTACTAGCACATTTTCAAATAAACGATTTTCTGACAGACGTTTCTCGCGGTTATGGAGATCGCTTCGTGTTCAAATTCAAAAGTTTACAGACGATTGAAGGACATGATGGAATTGATCCAATATCGAATTATTAACATCCGATAGATCCGATAAATCTCGCGCATTTCTCAGCATAACATTTTGTTCGTGTTGTTTCATTTCCTGATCAAGAATTCAAAATAAAAAAAATTGTTTTTGGATGGCCTTCGGCGATATTGGCGTATGTTGTATATTTCAACATGTCCTAAGAAAATTTACTATATGAAATGCGTAAGATTTAAGGCTACCGGACAAGTGAAATATCATTTAGGGACTTTTCGTATTTTCATAAAAAAAGTTGTTCGCGTGGTTTTATTTTCATAGTTCTTGCACTTTGTTGAACTTGTTTCACTTTTGTTGGATGGTAACTCTGGAACTGTGAACATGAGCTCAACACAATGTCAACATGAATTGTAGCATTTTCAATAAGCTTTCATTTTATATGCGAAATATAGGTCTACGAAAATTCGCACATGAGATATAGACACTTTTCTGAGGACATGTAGAAAAATATCGCCGAAAGCCATCCAAAAACCATTTTTTTATTTTGAATTCTTGATTAGGAAATGAAAGCACATTAGAACATTTTATACCGAAGAAGGGATTTTTTGGTTGTGGTCCAGTGTTATTTATCAAAGAACGTTGTCAGTACTTAGATAACACTATCGTGTCATTTTTGATCAGCCTAAACCGGTAAATGGAATCGAAAATATTACAAAATAATGTTCCTTTTACCGCTCAATAAAAAAGCGTCGATAATAATCAAATTGAATTCCCTCTACTGGGCCAGGCTGACGGAGTTCGTGAACGAGGGCGTGCTGCAGACGGTGGTCGATCAGGTGTACACGCCGCAGGATGCGGATGCGGCGATGCTGCATGTGTGCGGAGCGAAGTCGATTGGCAGTACGATTGTGACGTTCAGATCGTGAGAAGGTATCAGACGACGAAGAGTGTGGAACTTACGAACGTGAGCGCGCGCATTGTACATACGAGAGGCATACGCGGGACCACCGACAATATCATAATTGTGTTACCCATCTTCGCCATGTGCCAATTATTGTGTTCGCGGAATGGTGGATTGATGATAATAAAGCGACAATTTTCGACTTGGTGGTTGAAGGAATTGAATGAAAGAGATTGTATTGAGAGGATTTGGTTGAGTTGCAGTTTTAGTTATATGTGGGCATCTTATACAGTGTGGAACCCATAAATAAATTGTGTGTCAATGTCGAAATATTCTTAGACAATTTCACAAGCTAATTTCACAAGCTAATGCATATAAAATTGCAAATGCCTCACATTATAATGACATGAGATATCTATACATGAATGTCAACGTGTATTTTCCAATATGCAAGAAGAACATTAGTCAGTCACATGTGTATTTTCAACAATTAGTAGAGACCTAATGGTTCGAATGTTATGATTTTTGTTTTCATAAAACGTTAGAATGACATAAACTTAATATTTAAAAAATATCGAGGGGCTTTAAAATTGTAGCAACTAGTGATACTGACAGTGGCTTTTAGTGTGGTTGTACAAATTGAACGAATGTGGATATTTGTCCATAAAATAAGCTGTAGAGCCGAAAATAATCAGTTCAAACAAACAAAATAAATCGTAAAATGTTGATTGGTCTAAAGTCTAATCAACTGTAAAAATGTGTCATCCTAATGTTATAGAGATAGAAGTTATGCTCTTTGGATTGATAAGTTGTTCTCCCTGCACGTAGGTGGCAGACAATCAGATACTCACTGCAAATCATCAAGGACTTTCATTAACAAAATGTGTGCTAATGAAATGAAAACTTGTCTTTGACTCACGTTCAGGCCTTACGAACATATTAGATTTGGAATTTTGAAAACAAGTCCATTCATAGCCTCTCAAGAGGTCTTGGAATTCTTTGTGGCCAATGAAATTTCGCATAATTGTGTTCAGGGCTCTAGTTTCGAAGAAGGTTGATCACAAATCGAACAAGCCAGCAAAAAGATAATCTTAACTTTATAGCGGCTGAAGATTTCGACGTCCAACAGATAGCGAAGCTGTGTCATTCACATCGAATTGGGAAACCCTCAACGTATTATTCGGCGAATCTTTCGCGTTTTTCAGACGATGGCATGGCATAAATACAGCCTAATCAATTGTCGAAACAAATAACATTTTTTGTTTGGCACTCGCTTTGTGGTGCTGGTTTTCCCATTGAGAAATATTATCAATTCATTTTTATCTCTTCCTCCACAAAGAACGTGCACAATAAATTCAAACGAAGTTTGTTGTCGGGATGATGCTATTGTTAAAATGTTTATTAAATAATACAATACTAATTACAGTTAAATATTTATCATTTGTTATGCATTATGTGTTGGTGTATCGTGTGTATATAGACAGGGACATTAAAAGAATGTGTTCGTGTGTGTGTTGTGTGTGTGAAATGCTTTTACTGTGTTTCAGAGAGAAATCATAAACTAAAAATAATATCTTCCTAAATTTGAGTAATTTTGTTTTGCCTTGCCAATAAATATTATACATATTTTTCGATTTATATTTACATATCGTAAATATATGCGTAGTTTTAAGTCCGAATAAGGTCGTTTCTCGCTCTCTCTCTCTCCCACTCGATATCGATATCTTCCAACTTGCTTCCTGTCGATTAAATTTAGATTACAATAATTTGGTTCTCTTTAACGTTAAATTCAATACGAGTTAAATCACATGTCTTTGTTTGTATTGTGTGTGTTGTGTTTTTTTATATATAGTAAGTGATACGATTCGAGAAGATGATGCGACGTTGATGATGGGGGACTATAATAATAATTGAGTTACTAGTATAGGCTAGAAGCAGGTGTTGTATTGTTTGTTTGTTGTTTCGAGGGGCCTACGATTGTCAACACTACACAGTATATATTATTTGTTTAATCATAATTTTGGAGAACAAGTCGCCGATGATAATGTCAATAATTTTGGTCGTCTTCACGTTATTTTTGTAGTTATGAATTAGCGCACACTAACAGCCACATTTGATTGATATATATTATGTATCATTAATATATTTCGACTACTTAACATTAAATATGCTTGTCATGTTCAACGCCTCTGAATTGAGACGACGAGACGAGATGTGGACGATCTTGAACGCTTTGTGCATAATTACGAGACAGTACTTATTTGTTTCAATAGAAACAAAAAAAAAATTGGTATGAAATGCCGCAAATTGCAGAAAAAGGTCATCTCTGGACCGAAAAGGCTTCATATGACCGTTTTCCGACTATTTTGCGTCATTTTTAATAAATTATTTTTGCGAAAATTTGAGTTTCATAATTCCAAACCAGCTACATCCGAACTACATTCGCTGAAAAAATCCAACCGAAAATCGCAAAAACACCACCAACCAAAAAACGAATGTTACCCGTACAGCAAACGGCGCAGCAGCAAACTGAGGCGTAGCTCGGGACAGGACGCAACAACAAAAACAGTTACTCCAGTTTGCTCCGCTCGCCTCTCACCGCACCTCTCGTCGCACCCCGCACGTTCGCAACAGTTGGCTAGGCTGTGTGCTGCAAAACGGGGAACACGCGCGAGACGGACGAAGACAGAGGCTAGGATACAAAAAATGGGGGCGAAATCACAACATTCAATGAATTGATCGCTGGATGGTTTGGTTTTGGTTTTTTCGGTTTCCGTGTCGTCGGGCCGGTCGCATTTTTGCATTGCGACCGGGCCTTTTCACCGGTGGCGAACACCGGAGGCGACTTCGGTGTTTATTCGAATGTATTTCGGGGTGTCAGAGTTGGACAGACAGACAGACACTCGCGCATCATCCACTCACGCTCTCTCACTCACAAGTCTCTGTCTGTACAAAAGAACTGAATAAATTAAGCTGGCAACAAAATTGGGACCGATAATTCAGACAATAGTTGGATTGGACAGTACGAAGGTGTGTATGTATGGGTGAGTGTGGGTGTTTATGTGTGTCGGATACATTGGATTGTTGTTGTTGTTGTTGTTGTTGTAATGCGGTAGTGTTTTCGTGTGTTTTCTCCAAATCCAGAGCCAAAATGTGTCCAGCAACGTGACGTTCTGGCCGACCAAAGGACCAAACGAACAAAACTACACTTGGAAATGAAACAGTCGCGTTCGGTCACATTTTGGCTGTTCGGAACGAAACTCCTCTCTACTTATAGACACAAACACTAGAGAAATATTGTTGAATTATATGTTTGTTTTTTCGTGTTTTTTTTGCGCTGCAGTTGGATTTTATGTGTTGTTTTTTGGTGTGCTCGTGGAACACGTTAAATTATTTTGTACTTTTTATTGAATCGATTTTTTGATTATTTTCACCGCCTTGTTTACCGGTCGGGATGTGGTGTGGTTTTATCAACTTTTATGGGGTGGTTTGGGTGGAGAAAATGTCGTGTGTGTCGGTGTTTGTGGGTGTAATAAATGTGATTCTGTTTGGATTTTTTGTGGTGTTTTATGTGGGTTTTATGGTGTTTTTTCTTTTCTTTCCGCCGGTCTGAAATACTCTTGATTTTCCTCTCTACTGTCTCATTTTTTCACTCCTCTTCCTTCTCCTCCTCCTAACTCGCACTCTCGAACTCTTGACTTCTCTCCTCCTCCTCCTTCTCTAATATACTCTCCTTCACACGCACACTCTCTCACACAAATACATGGGTTTTCTTGTCAGTTTTTGTTGTTTGTTGGGATGGTCTGGGTGGTCCGTCGTTACATATTACAGTGTAGCAGTAGTAGTAGGCTCACAGGGTCTCGCGGGCGGTGGTTTCCGGGTAGATCGGGTGTGCTGGTTGCTGCTGGGCGCTCTGATGAACACACAACACACGCACGCGGACATTCGAAATCGGAGCGTGGGGTGGTTGTTGCGATTCGCGGATCGAATCAATTGTTTTTTGAAGCGATGGCCAAAACATTGGCACTTCCGGGCATCTTCGTGGGCGCATTGCGCTTCGCGGCGGCGACCATCGGCCTCCGAATGCGCCATCATTCCGAGTGGGCCAGCAAACGTTTCAATTCGCGCCCATCCCGGTTAGGCATTTCGGGGGCGACGCCACCGCGGGTGCGTTTCGTCCGGTCGGACGCCGGTTGCATCGCGGGAAAGTGGGGGGTTTTTTGCGGGATGCAAAAATGTTTTTTTTTTTTTTTGTTGATGATGACGACTACTTTGACGACGTCGACGACGACAAGCTGCATCTTCATCTCGAGTTTCGCGCTGCATCACGCCCGAAAAAAAAACGTTGCGGCCGAACGGTCGAACTCCAGTCCAGACACCGACCGTCCTTTCGGCGCAGCGATGCACGAAAATCGAAGCGTTGCAGCAGCAAAAAATTGGGGCGGGTTAAAGATGCGTCGCAATGCGCGACGGACATTGGTTGGTCTGCGGAGGGGGCGCAGCGCCGATGTTTGATGTTGGTGGAAAAAAAATGCCAAATAATGAGCGCGCCCGTTGGCGCCCGTTCTCTAGGCTGCTCGTCGATGATGCGCGCGTAGTGTGTGTTTTGATGCGATTGCGCGCGCAGCCTCAGCGTCACTTCACATACCGGAAACGACGAAACGACGTGGCCCTGTCAGCAGCGGCAGCAGCAAGAGAGGCGCGTTCGGGTCGGTTCGTCGAATCTAGCACTGCTCGTACACCGGCACGACCGGCGATGAGGGCCAGTCCTCTTCGCCCTCCTCGGAGCTGACGCTTCCGGTGCTGCGGTGGCGAAATTGGGAGAAATTGTTGACGTTAGATATTGTGGGGGGTCGTTTGGAGTCGCTGAATTGCAACAAACGGAGTCCAAACGTGGACAAAAGTCGAAAAAGGCCAATCCACTTTCGAATGTCGGAAAAAGCCAGCCTGTGGACTTTTTCAGACATTTTCGGGCATTCACTATTTTTCGACTTTGATCACAGGACTTTCAATGTTTGACGGGTGTGTTTTGGTGATGTGCTGTGTGCGGAAAGCATGATTGAAAAAGCGTGGCGAATGAGAGAGAAAAGCGTGGACATGCGTTTTTGTTTCGGGCGGAATGGATGTGGCGATTTATTTTTGGTAAATATAATATGTAGAACTATAACAAATAACTTAACAACTAACTTGCACTTGATTGGATGATAGTGTACGTGTTTGTGTTCGTGTGTGGGAGTATTTATTTGGTTTTCGCGTGTCTTTGAGGCTTGGGATGTGTGTGTGTTGGTTTGTGTTTTACACTCTAATGATATTCAGTCACTTCTCCGTGAATTGTTGTGTGTATGATAAATTGTTTTGTTCGTGTGTTCTGTACATATAAATGATAATCTCGTATATCTCTCTCTCTCTCGTTTTAAGTTAATAAATTAGGCATTGATTTGGGCTTACGGTTAAATATAAATACTGTTGCGGCCGATCTTTTAAAAAGCCACCACACAATCTACAATCTATCGGTCTCTTACATAGAATGGATGATTGTATTTTGTTTTTTTTTTCTCTCGTTGAGGCTGTGTTCTCTCTCTCTCTAGGGACAGTACCGATGAAGAAGCGTTTTTGTTTTTTTGCGTTTTTTTTTCTCTCTCGTGAAACAAGCGATGGCGGGTGATTTTTGAAGCTCTGTGTGTAGTAGTAGTATTGCAAATGAGAGCATCAGCGCTCTTCGCTCTGACTCTACTCACCGGAAGCGACAGGCAAACCCGGCGGCCGCATTGTTGTTGGACACATTGTGCTCGGCAATCGTGGGCAGATGCGAGGTCAGCTTGTCGGTCGGTCGCAGGACGCGCATCGTGCGCGACGACAGCTTCCAGACCAGACGTTGGCGGTAGGGCATCTTGTGCTGGCCGTTGTAGCGCGACAGGATGCGCACGACGATGTGGAAGTTCTCGAACAGCACCGTTTCGGAGACCTGGGAGGGGCGGGAGGAATAGCAAAGGGAATGGAAGGAATTAGTAAGTTGGTTTGGAACATAATGAACATCAAATGTCCGAAAAAGACCCAAAAAGCCTGGAAGACTTTTACAGACTTTTTCAGACATTTCCAATCCTCTGCCGTTGTTAGTTCATTTCCAACATAATCAACACCAAATGTCCGAAAAAGACCCAAAAAGCCCGGAAGACTTTTACAGACATTTTCAGTCTTTTCGTCCCAAAAGGTCTTGCAGGCTTTTTCAGACATTTCCAGTCCCATAACTCTGCCCATAACACTCACCCTGCACAAGTTCTGCATCTCAATCGCATAGTCCACCAGACACTGCAAATCCGCCGACAGTCCTCCCACCTTCGCAATCGCCATGTCCAGCTGCGCGCACACCAGCACCAGCGCCATCTCCGTTGCCCGCAGATTGGACAGCTCCGCATCGCACGCCAGAATCTCCAGCTGCATCTCGAGCTCGTGCAGCTGCAGCGCCTGATCGAAGAACTGGCCGCAGCCCATCTTGTGCGCCGCATCGCGGATGATGTAGTAGATGATGCGCAGGCAGGCGAGCGAGGTGACGGGCTGCGAGCCGATCTGCACGCCCAGCTTGTTGGCGATGATGCTGGCCATGCGCTCCAGATCGCTGGCGGAGCAGCGGCACTGTGAATGGCAAAAAATGTTGGGGTTAGTACCATACAATCTAGTACAAAAAGAACTGGTAAAATAGCATCGAATCTGTTCAATGCACCACAATCATCCCTCATCTCCGCTCACCTGCGAGATCGTCACCAGATCCTCCGTGTCCATTTTCGGCAGACCGAGCTGCTGCACGGCCAACAGAAACGAGCCGACACTGATGCACGCAATGTGCTTCGGCTTCACCTTCATCTTGGTCAGGAATCGATCGACCAGATTGATGGCGGTGAACAGGACGTCGCTGGGCAGATCGTACCACATCTTCAGGCAGCGCAGCACCTGGGCGGCGCCGTCGCGCGTGCCGCACGTGATTTCGCCGGTCTGGAACAATTGAAATGGAAGAATGCGTTAGAATCATTGCAAACTCAATCTGTGCGGGTTCATTCAACTCGACGAAAAAAGGCCCTCATGAACGCTTCGATTTTCGCCCGACATATGCGCATACATTGCGCGCTGCGAGCCCAAATGCATAAGGCATTTATGCGAATGTGTTTTGTCTGCGCTGTGCTGTTTTGTCTGCTTTTTGTTATCAAAATCGCACAATAACAACCATCAGCAGCGATCAGCAGATAGGCTTGCACACACACGGCGAAAAAAATAACAACAGACGCGCTTTTTCGACAGGCACACACACACACGTTCGCAACGCATGCAATTCAAATATATGTATAACGAACGTCGACGACCTTCGTTGCGGACGTCGGCTGTAGAGAAAGTGGGGGCAATTGAAGGCCTCATCAAGTGCTAAAATCTAAAATGTACTGATTGAAGCTTGTAACTTTAACACGAATCGGTGATCTATATATTTTGTTCCAATCAATTTTTGAGTTCTCTTGAATGGTTTCAACCACTTCATTTTTAGTCAATCAAATGCAAACGTTTTTTATGCTCGGTTGTCATGAAAGTACATAGTCAAGTGAAATCTGTACATTTTCTTTCAGTATTAATTTGTGAAACTAACGGAATCGCAGAAGATCTTCTTGTTACTCTAATAAAATCGTTTCTTTCGTAACAAATATGTATAATTGAGGACATTCAAGAATCAATCCAATTAAATTAACGATATATTGTTTGCATTACTAATTCAAAAAACAGTTTGATGTATTCTATGCGTTTCTTGCAATTGCTCCCAACTACCTGTAATCATTTTCTCTCTAGTGTGGCCAGACCTGACATGACAGCACACACGCACACATCGACTGGATGCGAGAATTAAATCAGCTGATCGCAATCCAATTTGCACGATGTGCAGTTGCGTCGTTAGCTCGTCGCTAGCACAATTCTTACGTCACACACACACGAACACACATTTTATTGGATTGGATATTCTGAAAATAAAACAGCCATCCAAATTGTATTCCGATGTTTCTCGAAAGCCTAGCGAGTGTGTGAGTATGTGAGTGTGTTTGCGCGAATAACGCACAACGAAGCACAACAAACGAAAACACGTCGAGTCGCTGGCTGGCTCACTAATTGGAACGCGGCGCGATGCGAGCGATTTTCGGTGTGCCGATTTATTATCTGAAAATAACTCGCTCGTCGTCGTTTGGCAAATGGTGGTGGTGCGGTGATATAACAGCCGTTTGGGTGCTTGCCGCGCCTGTGCGTGTAAGAACAGGGTGCGCGACTCTTGATCGCTGCCTCTAAAATTAATTATAACTTTTATTTAGTCCAGTACCATTCGTTTTTTTCTAATCACAGCTACTTAATTAGCGCCATAGCAAAATATACTGCAATTTATCGTGCATTTTTCAGTATTTTATCTCTAGTTCCAACGGTTGTGTTGAATTGTGTTCAATAGGTATATTAGAAGATCGTCAACATTACAAATTAAAGAGAGGCAAACATTCGTGCAGAAATTATCGCTTAACCGCCCTAGATACTCAAACACGTTATAGAAAATGCAGCTAAAATGACGCATTGCTCAGTGGCCAATAAAGACAGCCATTCGATTGATGACGTATTCAAAAATATGTTCCAAACTAAATTTACAAAAATCGGTTGAATGTTTTAAAAGTTAGTCAACGTTTTCATAGCTCTATCCAAAGTGGCGCTCACCCTGCATTTGTGGCATGTTTTGGCGTGCGTGTTTATGCGTTTGCTTGCGCGCGGCCCCAAAAAAAAATGCACTGTCAAGCACACAGGTGCTGTGACGCAACCGCAGAAAAACGGTGTGTGTGTGTGTGGACTACGTGATAAAACCGAACGAGTTGGCGCACCGAAAAAAATGTGACAGTGGTCAGTTCCAAACACACCACAACAAAACCCGAAGGCCGCCCGCGATTAGAACGGGCGCGAGCGAGCACGCCTCAGGTTCATTGCCACAACCTTGGCGGTTTGTGTCAGTGTGTGTGTGTGTGTGTGTCGGAGTGAAGTGTGTGAGGCGACGACGTGCACTTTGAAAACAAAGGCGTTGCGCGCGCGCTGCGCCGATTTATCGATTGCAATTTGTTTATAATCTTGCCCATATAAAGTAATGAAACGCAAAGAGCATCGACGATGAATCACGACGTGTGTTTTTTCCTCGCTATGCATTATGAATTGACATTCGACATAGTCGTAGCAATTTTACGATAATTGAATACGAATATCACGGCTGAACCTAGACAAATAAGTCTGTCGGTTTGACTACATTTCCTTTGGCAATGTGGACAACGTTTCCAGCTACAACGAAACCCAACAACAACAACAACAAGAACATACATTTCCTTGAGGGCATCGTATTGATTATGCTATAGAAATAATCCCAATTCCGGCGGCTGGTCGAATATTTTACCAGCAAATTTGGAATTTGGCACAGTCTAGCAAGAAAAAGATAACTACATGAAACAAAATAAAAATATAATAGATTAGACTTTCCTCAATACACACACATTTTATTTGGCTCGATTTGATCATTTGTTATTTGCTTTATCGCTTGTTGACACTAGGCAGACCGAACATTTTCCCGAAAGAGTTTTGAATTTAGTTGGTTAAGTGAAAAAGATGTAACAGAATATCAATAACTCATTGAAACATTAAACGGTTTACATGATATTTTCATGAAAAACCAAGTAGGAAAATAACATAGCCGAACATTTTAAGTCACGTCCGGAAAATAAGGAAATCTTGAACATTGGGAAACTGATCAGACAAAATATATTCAAAAGCTGAAACGTGTATTAGGGAGCCAAACCATAGTGTGGTGTGTTTCATCGATTTTGGCCCAGCGGTTTTAAAAGAACCGATTTGTTATTTAACGTTCGATGATGCACGATGATTGAACTTTTTGGCGGATAAAAGGTATTATTCTTATTGGTGTTAGAAAGTAATTTGAAGTGATTTGATCTCACAAGAAACAATTTGTATATGCGGAAAAAAGTACAGTCACCATTGTTGTTGTTGTTTATTGGTTTTTTCAATTTTTTAGACGTTTTAGCTACTCTTATGAGCCATCTGGGCAGTCGCTTATGGAGTAGCTGTGTTTTCAATTGGCATAAAAACACTTCCTAATGAAAAATAAATCTAGTACAAAATCTAGTACAATGGAAACGCAGTTGTGTAGCCCAAATCCCTCCTGGGTAGTACAAAAAACAGCACAAATCCTCCACCCAAAATCACACCGAAAATAATCCACTCACCATTGACTCCTTCGGCAACACCAGCGCCGCCTGGTACTTGGACTCCAGCGCCAGCGCCTCGTGCAGCTGCGCGAACAGCTGCTCCGGCGACGGCGTCGGTCGCTGCTCTGCGGCCGCCGCGGCCGCCTCCATCGCCTTGCGCATCATGTGCTGCTGGACGCGATCCTGACCGTCGTCCTCCTCGTAGTCGTCCTCCTCATCCTCATCAACGTATTCGTGTTCGTCATTCGTGTGCATGTCCATGTTCATTGCGTGCGGGTGGTTATTGTTGTTCGACGACGATGATGATGATCCTGCTCCAGCAGCATCCGGCATACTGAGCCGGCCCTCCTGCTGCACCTCCGCGCACCTCCTCTGCCATTGCTCCACCGTGACGGCATCGTCAGCCGCCGCTGCTGCTGCTGCTGCGGCTCCGGACGCGGCCGCCGCCACCCCGGACGAAGTCGCCACCACCACCATCGCCTGATGATGGTGGTGGTTGCCACCGTTGGCACCGGCATTCATCTGCTGCTCCGCTCCGCCGCACAGCGCCTGCGACTGGATCTGCTGATGGGATCCAATTGCTTGCGCCTGCGCAGCAGAGACTGCAGCCGACAACGCCGAGCCGGTGGCGCCGCCGGCGGCCACGGCCGCCGCGACGACAACGTCCGAGTAGCGCACGGGGACAGACATAGTGAGGGCTGGCCTAGTACCTGGGTTTAGAACGCGAATTTTACGTGTTGCGGTTAAGAGAGAGATGGTCCGCAGTGTTGCTCAAGCTTTGGGCCAGACAGACTCAGAGAGACGTTCTAGTTGGACAGTTCGGACAGACAGCTCGGACGCTGATACTCTCTCGGCGACAGAAATTCGGTTCGGGTTTTGGTTCGGTTCGGTACTAGTTTGTACACAGATCGGTGTGCAACTGCGCGGTATTCCGGTGAGGTTGGCTCCGTTGGCTTCGACCCGTGCGACTTTGTCGGACAGCACAGCACAGTAAGAGTAGTACTAGATTTGAGGCACGTATTGTGTTTTGCCGTTCGAGGGTGGTTTTTCCGAACGATTGACGTGTTGCTACAAATTCCGGGTACAGAACTCTTTGGGGGCGCGTGTGTGCTTCAGTCGAGGGATTTACGAGCTCGTCGAGTGGACCAAATCGGACCGATACAGAGCAGCGAAACGTGTAAGCCTTAAGCACGAAAGCACAACGCACAACGCGAACGAAGTAGTTGCGAATTCGTGTTAATTCCGTTGTTTTGTGGGTCAAACAGGAAAGCTCCTCAGTAATGTCAAATATTAAGCATGTAATGTGAAATTTTGGGTAAAATTATCCAACACGAATCTCTCAAAAACGGCCCCTGCCTTGGTTTTCTTCAACTGACGTCTGCTCGAGTACACACCGGCTGTTTCGCTCCGAGGAGTTCAATGGCCTTCGTACAATTATGCGGAGCGGGCAATTCTTTTGACAGAGATTGCGGCGCAAACCGTTACAGAGTCCAAGATTTTTGCTTAATATGTTGTCGCTTTGTTTAGTATAAATCGGTCGCACAGAACAACTTGCGTTCGTCTGGGACCTTGATACTAATTTTTATGGGTTTTTTGATTGCGTGATTTTTGTTCGACGTGTGGGCGCAACAAAATCTTCGTATACCTTAATCTGGAAATCATGAGTTGGGGGGTGGGATGATTTAAGGGTTAATAAAATTCGGGGGGAAAAAAATACATAATTTGATGGAGTGATGAAATGATCGGGATGATGCGATGCGAATGTGAGAAAATTATCTGGACACATTATTATCAGTTTGAAGGGCACAATACAAAAAAAGTCCATTCCACACAACACAAAAACACAATACAAATTCAATAAACTGGGTGGTGGTTTTGGTGGCCTGATTTCGGTTGAAAATTATCACATATTGCGTGCGTGTGTGTGCGCGCGTTGAGGTGTGATAAACATATGCGCGTATGTGTGTGTGTGAGACACACACATTCACAAACGTCCGACCAATAAAATAAATGTGATACGCGTCCGATATGAATAACAAACAACATACAGACACTCACACTAGACTAGCAGCTCGATTCGCGATCATTCGGTGCTGGGTTAATCTGTTATGTTGGTGCTGGTTGTGTGACACGAATCGCTCACGTGATAGTGTGTGTGTGTGTGGGCTCATCAGCTCGAAGAAGAAGAAGAACCCCTCTCGCTCGAATGGATCGAGCTCGAGCAAACCATCAAAACAACCGTCGACGTCCATCGCGTGCGTAAACCAGACGTAAACACCGCGTAAACACAGCGAGCACAATCAGAGCGTCTGTGTGTGGTGGCAGAGATAATTTCGTAATACGCACTTTGGAGTTGCGAAAATTGTGCGTGCGTGCGTGCGCAAAACGTGCTCTGCTCTGGCTCTGACCCCTCTTGGATTTAGCGTATTTTTCGCGCGCGTGAACGATAAGAACACACCGTTTCGTTATCTAGCTAAACTTGTCTGACTAGGTTTCTTTAATTTTAGCCCGATGGCAGTTGGCAGTTGCTTTCAAAAGTGAAATACGCAAAAAAAACGGCCGATTACTCGCGCGTTTGCACAGCAGTTTTGAAACAATTGGAGCTGCTCGCGCTCGAAATGAATGACTTTGCGTGTTTTCAAGTCACCGAACGCGTTCAATGCGACCCGCAAAAAAACGACGACTGCGTTTTGCATTACTATTCGGAAAATGTTCAGCTAGAGGCTACACTATAATAGTCGCAATAGTCGTGCGAGCGCAGTTTCGAGTGGAATTCAATGACAGATGAACATGTAGTGTACTATAGCGTGTTTATGTGCAGTGTGTGTGTGCAATTGCGCAAAAACCGCACGCGCAAACGAACATCGCAACCGGTTGCAGTAGCAGCAGCAGCAAAAGCACTTAAACCATTGCATTGGCCAACATCATTGCAGGCCAATTTATGTATGCTGTTAACGTGCGCTGCTAGCCCGAGCAACAATTTCGGAATGATTATGGTGGCCATCGTGTGCGCGAAGTGCGGAGGCGTCGAGTGCGTTGGAGCGAAGTGGCGTATCTATAGAAATTAGTTGGCAAATTTCTTCGACAAACATTTGAACACACGCACATTACTGGCTATCTCGCTTGGAATTCGAGGAATTGAATGAGGCATCATACCGACGAATTAATGATACATCGTTGTGGTTATTTGGGCTGGACGAAAATTATCAAGAACACCCCGAAAATCAGAACAATTTCAGTGAATATGCGCGATGGTAAAGTTGAGGTTGCGTAGCGTAGGGTTGCGTAGCGTCGCCAAAACTGAGAACTGCGTAATGCGAATGAGTAATAGATTGTTATGCACAAAAACCACTTGTTCTCTAAAGAGCAGAGTAAAATAAAACCGTTAACTCTGCCCGAGTGCGAGCAGACTGATGATGATGCGCCAAAAATTCCAGTAAAACCTTGCTATATTTATTCCGCCACTCTGCTCATCATCAATCCATAGTCTAGCCTAGCGAGCGCACGCGAACGACGAACAACCACTATGAGCTGCTTTGTGCGAGACGCGTTTTAGAAAGTGCTCGCAGAGCCAACACACGCGATCAAATCAACACACACAAACAGTAGTCGAAGTGATCGTCGTCGTAGTAGCACAATCCGATCGTGTGTAGTAGTTTCGCTTCGTAACTGCGTAGAATTCAAGCACATACGCAAACATGAATATTATATTTGAAGATATCGTGCGCACAGATGTTTTCGTTGTGTGCAAACGGAATCCTCACCAACGAAATGAACGAACGCGAAAAACGCGACACAGCGAAGGTCGTAAGTTTGCGCCGATCTCGCTGGTCGGCGATGTGTTGATGTTTTGCTTCGAGTGGAATGTGCCAAAATGTCATACATACAGAGTGGCAGTATGTAGCATGTGTAGCGAAAATCGCCCAACACTCAACAACCTCATATCCCCCCATATGTGAGGCGCGCATAATCAAGCAAGTTGGAAATAAAAATAATATTCGCGTGGGTTTGTGTTGTTGGTTGAGCGCTCGAAGCTTGGAGCTTGGCTTGCACAAGACAGCTGAGTGCTGCTGCTGCTGCTCATCCGACGTTTCGTATGTGTACATATGTGTTGTACGGGTCGTGTTCATACATCGAGGTGAAAACCAGTTGCAAGCGAATATACCGTGTGTGTGTGTTGTAATGTGATGTGCGCACTTTATGTGAAACCGATTACCGCGATCGCGCGTTGCAATGCGATGCGCGCTGTTCACGTGCGAGCGCATTTACAGACTCGCTGCGCTTCGATGCACATTAGTGCGCATCAATTGAGCTCATTTTGCGGAGTCCGTAAAATTTGAGCATGGGGAAATACGTGCAAGACCCAAATCGACCCGAAAAGTCGACTTTACGGACTCCTTTTTGGGACGATAACGGTCTTGAGCTCCATGACCTTAGCTCATTGTTTACGGACTCTATTTTGAGCTATGGATGGAGTGCGAAAAATATTCACACAGGAAAATAAGCGCAAGACTCAAATTAGTCTTAAAAGTCGACTTTACGGACTCCTTTTTGGGTCGAGTTCGGTCTGGAGCTTCCTTCTCTTTTTTACGAGGCTAGGTTGCTATGTGCATTTGTTGAAATTTATTTGGAAACCATTTCAACAGGAATACAATTTCATAAATGATAATTTCATAAGCTCGAAAACAACTTCATCGATCACACAATCACACAAAGTGTCCGACCAGACATGCCCTCCCATTTCGCAGCAGCAGTCGTAGTGCATATTGTGTGGCATCGATTCGCTATCGCGGTAAACCTTGAACGTCACTACTACCGAACGACGACGTCAACATCGAAGACGCACGACGACATCGAACATACGGCACAACACGATGCACGACATCAACACACAACACTCTGCTAACAGGGCGCTATTTATACCCATACACAAATCGTATTACACAAGGCTCAACGCTCAACACCGCGAAACGTATATGCGCGAGAATGTGCTCAATATATGCACACACACATCGCCTCTGGCGCATGAACGCCTTGATAGAGCGCACGCGCAAAGCGATCACGCTGCTCTTTATACACAAAAGTATCGCGAGTCTTGAGCGTTTTTTTGTTCATCAGTAGGTGTTTTTTCCTTTACAATTATTGCGATCGGATCGACTTCGAACCCCCCAGACATTGACATTGAACAAACAGGTTTTGTGTTCGATGACGTGCGACGTGCGGTGGGCGACAACAAACACCAGACCAGACTCAGGTGGTGGCGGTGGTGGTGTCCTATTATAATGCGATTACCATTCGCTTCTGGTTCTGCGGGTGCAATTAGTCGCTTGGACGTCGTCGCCTGTCGCCCACCGAAATCGGTAATCATTGCACATTAGTGTCGTCGTTTCGTAGTCGTCGAACAACATGGACAAAGGACTAGGTGCGTTAATGTGTCGTTATGCTGTGTGCTGTCGTGTGGTTATGCTTTGTCAACAGAATCAGAAACCGCAGTACCTATGAATGTACATGAATACGTACAGGGTATGAGAACTCCGAATATCTTTTGAACCAATCGAACGATTTTTATAAACAAAATATTTTAATTTAATTTGGACCTGTCGAATTTGTTCGGATCAAGTATTGAATACATTATCATTCAAATGGCCGCCTTCATTGGCATTTAAAAAATGTGTTTTTTGCAGCATTTTCGATCACTTCTATCAGATTCTCGAGCGGTATAGCGATCTTTCATGTACAATTTTTTGCCTTGCGCTCGTCTTTAGTCTGAGCAATACTGGCGTACAATTCGCATCCCAAAGAATCGAACAACGAGAGTTCCAGGCGGCATGGTGTCAATATACGACATTCCCGGCTTATAGGACTATTGCAGACTTTTTCGCTAAGGCACGTATTGAGTTGCGGCGAAGAGATCGTGTGTCCAAAAACGTGTATCAACAAATCGAAATGGACTAAATTAAAAGTAAAAAAATAATTTATGAAAATCGGCTGGCAAATGTCAAAGTTATTCGATGTTCTCATAGCTATTTCAAGCGCTCCCTGTATATTAACGACACTTTGGTTGCGGGGTTGAAAGCAATAATGTGACATCGATGTGATCGGCGTGGCGCCGAAACCTTCATAACTCACCTGGTTACCTGGCGCGAGCGATAAAAAAAGGATCAGACCACTCGATGACGCCGTCCTGGCGACAGTTTAGTATGGTGAGTGTTTTATCTCAATATTGTATGCTATGTGCTAAGAATTTCAAATCCGAGTATCCGGACCCGCACAACAAATCTGCTGACTGTACGCGCTTGCAGCATACTTACGTGATCACGTGATCACGCTCTCAGGTGAGCCTGTGTTTAATTAAATTTATAATCATTCCGAATTGGTTCTGCGGCGCTGCACTTCAAACAGGAGCACTGTGAAATCTCATCTCGATTGGTCGCAGATGTTTTGCTGAGCTATGCTATGCTGTGTGCAAGTGTACGAAAATATTACGATTATGATTGAGGCGCGCTGATGCGTGGCCGGATCGGATGCGGGCCGAGCGCCGCGTTGTGATCTTCGTCGATATGCGCTGGCAAAAACGTGCGCTGTCACGGTGACGGTGATCGCGAGTTTTTCGTGCTTCAACACGTCAAGTGTGATGTTTACGCTTCTGTTCGTTCGTTGGTTAGCTGTTCATCTCTTATTATGACCAACAAAACGTAATTATATCGGATCGGATGAAGACAGAGAGAGAAGGCACACTCGAACATAATACACGTATGCATAATACACATTCAACCATGATGGATGGAAGAAAAAAATATGTTCAACACGGCACACAGCAAAAAGATTTCCGTATTAGAGGCGTGAACGTTTCTTCGCCGTTCATTCATAAAACATTTGCTGCTGCTGATGCTGTCGGACTGAATTCGATTGGTTGCATATCGACGATGACATTGTGCGCATGCACGTATGTGTGTGAGATTGTCCGGTGAATTAAAACCAATTCCCACACAATCGAATCACGTGCTAGAGAAGTTTTTGTCGGCAGCGGCAATATGAATGCGCACACAGAGCATAGTAGCAATAAAAACCTGCACCGAATCGACCGGTGATAGAAAATCATCTTTTGTTCCAACTGAATGCTTTAATTGCGCCGTCGATCGAAACAATGTACTGCTGATCGAGTGCGAGAGATCGATGCGAGGTCAATGATATTCGGGCGTGTGTGGACAACATAAAAAACGAGAAAATTATGAGAGCGACACGATTGAAATTGCGATGCGCACGTGTTTCTGTTCAGCGCTCAGCGAAGCGGAAAGATTTCGAATTTATGTAAATCCACTGGTGGCGTGATAATTTTCTTATGCACATTTACACGATTTTCGCTTGTCCGACACAACACAAAGACGTTGCCGCAATTGTCGTCGCAATTCGGTATTAATAGAGAGTTGTCGCGCCGCGCAAATTGACTCAATTGTGTGCATTTGCAATCGTCGCAAGTTTTCCCGGATGCACTCAATCATGTCACATGCACATGCACTTACGAAAAATTCGTCTGTGCATCTCGTACTGCTCGTCCACAACGATGCATCTTCAATTTAGCATGTCATTTGTTGTCTGATGCGCGTGAAAATTCCTCGCCATCTCGCCGCGCGCGGGCTCTTGGACACATGCACTTGAATTTGATTTATAAAAATCAATTACATGTCACACGCATGCGAGGCTTAAACATTGGCTTGAGCATAAAGTGTTTTATTTATTTTTGCAATATGTTTAATGCTTGTTATCTTGGGAGTTATTGGCCCCGTTGTTAAGAAACTTGGAAAGTACATTCTTACGTACCTTCTTCGAGGCCGACATTATACTATGAAGACAATTTTTAAAATGATTGTAATAAAAAAATAGTGTCAGTGTGAGGTCCAAACTACGCGTTTGGTTCAAGAAGATTGCCCATTCTTGATCCCGCGGATTCTGTTAGGTCATCAAAAATTATAGTGATTTTTGTTTTCTCGAAATTTCAATTGCACATAAGCTTTTGGTCGTTCGAATAATATACAACTTTTTGCCCAAGCCAATATGTATGCTCGGCTTGTCGTCGCATCGTCGCGGCAATAATTTCACTGTTCTCGTATTTTGCATATGCGCATATGTGCATTGTGCATTCCGCATGCACTAATCCGACGGTGGTGACATTCAGCGAATTTATTGCGCAGCCGAAATGTTATCGTTCGCACAGACCGCATTGTGTATCGTCTCCAACGACTTCATCGTCGCAATCGTCGTCGACGCATAATGAACTTTAAATACAATTACGGCAACAAGAAGCCGAAAACGAAGCCCAACGTCGTGTCAATGCGCCGATGTTCGAATCGCTGCCCGCTGCCGAACACGCACGCATGCAAAACCAACACGCACACATGAAATCTATTATTGTCGCCACCCTTTGACCCCACCATGCGTGTAGTCGACGCTGATGTGCGAGTGTGCGTGCCAGCGCGACCGATCGACGGTGACGATCGTGAATTATTTTGGCGAAATTTTGCCCGGCATGCACGCGTCGTTTTGATCGTGTGTGCGTGTGTGTGTGCGCGCGATGTTCGTGCGTGATCGCGCACTGCAACTCGCGCAGGCTGACAGATTGAATGCACAAAGTATACCGAAGAGTGATGTGGTGATGTGGCACACAAACAGATACGCACACAAATACAGACAACGCGCTAACTCGCCACACATCTTAAAATAACCGAATGGTATTAATGTCAATGCATTGAATGTTCAACGGCGACGACGACGACGAACGAATGTGAGTGCACGCACGAAGCATGCACGCAAGTCGCTGTTAGTTTAGAGTAGAGTGGAATGTTCCGAGGTGAGACACTATAAAATTATTAGTAATACTTCTTTTGGTGAGCATAGAAAATCATGTTTTTTTCATGTAAAGTAAAGGCTCGCCACTGGAGAACGGTTATGTATAATCGAATAAGATTTGTATTAATCGCTAGTTCAACATCTCCGACATAACTCGGAAAAATTCCCGATCACTGGACTGGAAATTACTCGGTCCTCCGAAACAATCGGAAGGACATCTCATAATTTCATAAAAGACTAACTCTACAAGGGCTTGACTCATCGACGTAACTATTTTATATTCAATGGTCACATGTTATAAGGAGTTAGCCGCATACCTGTTTGTGCATAAAGTAAAATATACATACAAATTGTGACTTGGCCTTTCGTAGTAGCTCTCAAAACATTAACGACAAGCTATATATAATGTCATAATGTCGTTCGGCTAAGACGCCTCTTGGAAGAAAACGTTAATGTCTTTGATCACCCCTACTGAATAATAAATGGTTACATTCCTGTCAACTATTCAAGAAGAATCGAAGTGCTATATTTTGCAGCACAATACATGGAACTTGTCACCGCCTCACATGTCCCACATTGGCTGCATGTACTCTAGATACTCGACAACACACTCACACAAAATTGGCATCACTCAGTTATGCTGAGCGCGCAAACATTGTATGTGCATGTGTGTTTGAGTGCGTGTGAGTAAGCACCGCGCGATGCGTTTTTCTTATTATGTTGTCGGTGTCTCTGCGTGTGCATGTGTGTGTGTGTGTGTGTGTGTCTCGGTTCGTAGTGCCGTCGATCGCGTGCGAACTCACAGCCGCCGAGTGTTCGAGCAAATAATTGCGTGAGACTTTATTGCCGAGCAGCGCTCTTGCACTCACGATTTATACACACACTCGTACATCGTACACAACGAACACGGCACAAACATAGTAGTAGTAGACTGCAGGCGAATGTTTATAATTATAATGTGGCCCGCTCAATCAATGCGATCGCGCGCGCATTGCGATTGATTAGTCAACCGAGAGAGCAGCGTACACAAATACATTATGTAAGTGACCCAGCACACAGCACATCGACGAAAACTAGATCGAACAAACACACACGATGATCGCGCATGCCTGCATAAGTATATGCGCTCGATAAAAATGTGATTGACACCGATGCCGTGGCCCTTTCCGAACAACCATCGAGCCAAAATTAAACATTCGAAATGAAATCAACACATCGACGCGTTCGTCACGTCGATGACCTTTGTCGCGCTGGTCGCATACGCGCACGCATTTTAATTGGCGCCCATTAATAATATAAATATCCACTTTGTGAAGCGTCGTCGTCCGGCGCACAACGCATTAGCATATCGAAGCGAGTGTGTTGCGTGACCACAATGTGACCAAAAATGCTGGCGGATTTATGCGCATTTTGATATGTTACTTTGGCAATTCAAAGTGGCGACTGCCATCGGTCATTTTCATATTGCGCATCTGCATAATATGCCCGATCTGATAAGTGAAGCATAACATCAGCCGAATGCGTCACTGAAATAGACGATGTCTTCTTCTCCGCATCGAATAAATCGGATCGGATGACGAATCTGGAAACAATTAAGCAATTGTTCGGCATTGTATTGATTGTGAATGGGTTGTGCAAATGGACGAAAACATTTTCACAAAACATTTCAGTGTGTTTTCGTGCACATGATCGATTGTCTGTCTGTGTCGTCGTGTTTCGTGGGCGTGTTTGAGCAGCGCACTTCATTCGACCGGCGACAGTTACGCTTTGAAGTGCGACAATGTTTGCGCTCCTAATTATTGCAAACATCTTAACCAACCGAATCCGATTTCCCCTTTTCGGTCTAAGATTTGTGTCCACGAGCCGTCCACCGTCCGCCGCTGATCCGCTTGTCGCTTGTCGCGTGTCTTCACATATCAATAGCACAACTCTTCCGAAATCCGATCATATTTGAGTGGACGAAGCCTCTCAAATCTGCATGTGAAGAGAGCTGCGCATGCGGAGAGCGTGTCAAATCGTTTGCACGTGCACGTCTGAGTATGTGTTTGTATGTGTCGTGTGCTGTCTCATTTACAGGTGATTACACGCAGGTCCAACCTGCATCTTGCCGACCGACAAGCACAAGCGGATTATGTGCGAACGCGTGCGTCCGAACTGTTTCAAATCGGCTCACTCAAACGAACCGCTCCCGAACGATCGATCGATCCATCCTCTCGATCCTCTCTGGGTCCGATTCCGATTGTCCTCTCGGTCCCGAACGGGGCGTTACCGACGCACACACGCGCACACACTCACGCACAACGGTTATAATCCGTCTAAACGCATGAAAATAATAAGCAACATAAACATGCTACAGAAGCAGCATAAATCGTATTGAATTGCTAATCCGCGGCGGTATTTTTTGTGGTGGTGGTGATGGGTGATGGGCGTTGCCGGTGCTAAGTGTCCGTTTGTTTGCGACCAATTATGCGCACCGCAGTGCTTGATCTGCATACACACACGCACGTACGCCGGCAGAAGGTTGGTGACAGCAGAAGCGTTCGATAGGTGGTTAAGTGCTGCGATGGAAACTCGATCATCGTCGGGTAGGTGAATCGGTATACTAGAGTCTAGCTCATTTATATGAAACATACACTAAATTGTACTTCTTTTACATGTTGTAGGAAATGTGAGAGTCGCATAGGAAATGTAATGGCGCTGTTTTCATGAATAAACATACATCTATAACATATTAAAATATGACATCAAAAATTCGTTCCAATGAAAAGGATTTGTTAACAATTTAATTTTCTTTCGATTGAGTATATACTCGATGCTCTAAGTCACTCAATAAAAAAGTTACGACTTCTAAGACAAACTCGAAATACGGTAATTTAGTGTGAAGACAAATATTGCGTTGAGCATAAAGTTTTCTATTATGTTTGTCTCCTCTTTAATGTTTTATTTAATACAGTTATCGTCGTCCGATTTGAGTCAAGTATACATCGTTCGTGCATTTGTCTACTTCCAGGTGAACATTTCAAAATGCTTCTATCTAAAAAATTCTTTGCCCTATTGATAAAAAACACGGACATACCATTCTTAGAAGACTTTTTTGCGGTCAACATTATACGGCTAAGACCATTTTTATGAACCAACATTTATTGTAATCGCACAATGTCAGGTCGTCAAATATGATCGAGATTTTTCGTAATTTTAATTGCACATAACTCCGTTTCTGGTCGATCCCAGATTTTATTATGGTGATTGTCGTTGATCAATATAAAAATTATATGTATAAATGATGTTAAAAAAGTGTTCACAAACTAAATAATGATGAAATCTAGAAAACGAACTTTGGTATTGTCAACCCTAGAATCGTTGTTTTTGACGACTGGTGTTTTCGATGCAATTTTATCTCTCGAATGAGAAAAGTGTAAAACATGGCGAATTTCCAGTTTTTGGTTGCCCATCTTTGACGAGCTCTCACAACGTAATGGTATCATTCGATCATAAAATGGTTGAAGATATTTTTCAAGCGGGGATCCACACCATTCCAATAAACAATAGTATGTTTCTCGATGCGCTGTATACGTAGCTATTCACGTCGAATAAGAGAATACTTTATGCACAATATAAATATTATAATTTCGAAATAGGTTGAGGTTGATAGGCCACAACTTTTCACTGGAGTGACTTCGAACAGTGTTTGTATACTCAACCGGAAGATAAAAACATTGTGCACACGGCAAACATCATTCTCATACGAAATTTTTGTGTTATTCTAACTGTTTCTATAAAGTTGAAAAAACATAATTTCGTGTATGATTCAAGTTAATGAACTAAGGTAGTATACAGTTCGATAGACTATTTTGTTTCCCGTACGTTCGCAATTAGCATACCGCTCAAATCACAACTTTGACACAAAACACACCACAGCACACACTCGCATACGGTTTCAATTAGTCGATTTGTTTGCTCAACCGAAAACATGACGATTCGGCTGCGCGCACGGCAATGAATCGATGCGTCGCATCGCATCGCTTCGGGGCAATTGCGCCTGCCGAAACAGAACCGCCGAAAATACTCGCCGCCGCCGACGATTATATTTGTAATTCCAATAAATGATATAATTTATTTTTATTATACATTCGCCGAAACCGGGCGACCGATGGTCGATGGGCTCGCATGTCAGCGCGGGTTCGCGCGCGCGTACATTAATGATTATTTACGCGCATTTTGTCAGTGTCTGCGTGTGTGTGTGTGGTACGCGACGAAATGCGTGCGCATTATTTGTATAACGGACGCGCGCCGGTGGGACGGCGACGACGGCGACGGCGGCGGCGGTGCCGTATGGCCATATATTAAATTCAAACGAGCATTATCGTGCGGTACATATGCACAACATTACAGTGCATACTTTTACACACATCTCGCGAGCGCTTGCGCATTTATGGCAATGTCCATATGCATGTTATGGAACAAAATCATCAGCGCTGCTCGGCGACGAGTGTTTTTTGTGTGTATGTGTGCGGACCAGCTAACTGCTGTCGCCGCACACACATACGCGCAGATCTATATAAGTTATGGCACGCGCCGTGCGTTGTGAGCGCGTGCGCATGCGGTTGCAATTAAAAATGATTTTTTTCTACCAGCTCTGACCATCGTAAGTCGTAAGTGTGTGTGTGTGTGCGTGTGTTCGTCGACATGTCTTACAAGTCCGCCCGGCCGCGGCCGGCACGCGCGCATATCAATGTCCAAAGCGGGCGACGAAAATATGTAATCCATCCATCATATGTGATAAATGCATAAATCAGGCCCGGTTTAATGTGAGCGCGCTAACGGCTGCTGCTGCTGCTGCTGCTGCGTGTGCACGAGTACAAATCAGGGCAAGTGTGCAGCAAGTGTGTGTGTGTGTGTGTGGTGCGCGCACGCGCTCAGTCTATAATAAATCCAGAGCGCAAGCTGGACTGGACACCGGTTGACACTCCGAATTGGAAAACTGCGCGCGCAGAAAAGTGTAAAACATTACGGTGTGTGCGCGTGTGCGTAATGATAAAATGAATGTAACAGTCTGCTGCTGGTGCTGCAGCAACGCGAGATAAGGCGCACGACGACATTACTCCGAGCTGTCAGTGCGCATCGAGCATCATATTTCCACCTCGACGCAGCGCAGCGCAAGCGGTTTCTGCGAAGCAGCAGCAGCAGCAGCAGGTAAGACTCGAACGACTTGCCCCGCGTACGAGAGCCAACTCGGCATTATCAATAACATATATATTATATGGTGACAGGGCCGTATGATGGTAAGGTAAAATGGTCTGGAGTCTGGAATAAAACCACATTTGTTATTTTGACGAAAACGTAAAATTATGCTACTTATGTTCATGTTTCTTCTTATTACAGTCGTTAATCATGAGCCCTACCAAGTTTTTGTATCATATGTACGATCACAATTGCTATGATTTCCATATGTTTCCATTGAAATCGAACGAACACTGCAATTCGGGATATGTTAGGGCTTATGATCTTGTCTGTACTACGACAATTGGATTGTATGTTGTGGAATTAAGATCTGATTCTATATTCCATGAACATATCCAGATCACGTGTCGGAGAAAAATCATAGCTGTACTAAAGTAAGAAAATGAATATCACAATGCAGGCATATTCTGAGTGTCCGGAGATTCCTACAATCCGTCCGTCCGTCCGGAAGCCTGAATCGTTGGGAACTTCATTCACGAAATTTGGTTGCCTTAGATGTACTGCAGTACATCTAAGGCAACCAGCTGCCCTACTCATTCTGACATTACAGACACAAGTTACAGTCCCATAATATGGAAGACCGTCTCTTTACGTTCTAGGCATGAAATTGTGTTTATT
>JANTBZ010041766.1:0-12463 GCA_024741255.1 Exechia fusca
GCCGGCGCGAACGTGTCCGGGTGATAACGGCAGTGGACTGTATACGGGGTCGAAGAAGTCGGCGCGATTGGTGAGTAGATGCGCTAATTCATGCGCATTTGTCGATTTATATCATTGGAATCGTGGTCTATAGTGAGGATGTGTGCACTATGAAATAACCAATGATTCAAGTCACTGGAAAAAATACAATTGTGTGCACTTGATATGTCGTGATTCGAGTTTGGTCTAAAAGCCATAAATTCAAACTCAAGTGCGTATATACTACTCAAATGAGTGGACAAAGGATTGTGCACGAATCTTCATCATTGTATAAAGAAAGAACACAAATCATTGATGGTAATGGCTATGGCCAATAGCTAAATATAATTAATATGATATTGTATTTGGATGTGAAATGTATCGTTCGAATCATTTCAGATCGGCGTCCTGTCGCTGCTCGACCCCACGTGCCAGTCATCGGCGCCGTCGGTGTTCACCAATCTGGGTGAGGCTAATGTACGCGTGTTCCTTCTTAGCCAGGACATATTCACGAAGGAGGACGAAGTGGAGATTGTGGAGCCGGAAACGCCGGAGTTGTCGACGGGCGATGGCGAGGAGCCGGAAATCGATCCAGAGACACCAACGGAACTCGATTTGGAGCCAGACACGCCGGAATCTCCGGAAATACCTGAAATACCCGAAATCCCGGAAACGCCCGAGATCCCGGATATACCCGAAATCCCGGAAACGCCCGTGATCCCGGATATACCCGACACTCCGGACCAACCGCAGGGCATTATCGACGGCATTCGCGAGTCGTTGGAAAACATTCGAGATACAATCAACGGCATTATTGGTGGTTTGATTCCGCGTCCACGAAACACGCAGTCCGAAAGATTGCAAGCGTCCCTGCTACGGATCGTCGACGAAGTCAACATCATTTTGGCGATTAAATAAATCGAACGTGTTTGAATTTGTTTGATGACATACTTACTCAAATGTAGGTCTGTTTGTCGGTCTGTCTAGTGCACTCCACATACCGGTTTAGTCTCTACTATCGGTGATCTCTCTCTGTCTCGATCAAAGCATAGGTACATCTCAGACAGCGCATTATTCGGCAGTCTCATTTCTCCCCTCGCTATGTATGCATCATCAGCTGTGGTGCCGTGATCCGATATGTACGCGGTTCGTGTTGTCGCGTTGGCCGTGCTGACACTCTTTTCGTGCCCATTGCCCATCGTCCTTTGTCAGGATGATCAATCGGAAGCGTCCAGCAGTCCGGCACTGGATCGGGTGCTGGTGCAAAGTGTTCCATTGTACGGAGTGTTGAGTGAACTGTTCCACAATGAGTCCGATTTGACGGTGCAAGCCGAGTGTCGCGCTGATGGCGCTCAACTGTTGCGCGGCATCAACGACCGTGAGATGTGGTCACTGAAAGGTAATGAACTACTCATCACTGCCCAAAATTCAAGATTTTTCTGAAACATGTTTGTTCTGTGATTGACAATATTGTAACGATCTAGCTACACATGGGTATTCTAAATTTGTATTTCTGAATAGAGCGATTTGCTAATTTCAGTCTAATCTATATAATACCATCAGCAAAAAAGCTTTAATTTCGTTCAATTCAAAATTAAGTCTTTACAATATTGTAACTCTAACTGTCATATTGGCGATTAAATATACTTTAAGACAAGAATGAATTCACAAATAGCCCTCGACGCCTCCGGTGCGGTCCGCAACTCGTTCGTCTGGGGACAACGCGCGTGGCTCGGCTCCGAGCCGCAATGCTCCCGTCTCAACAGCGCACCATCGTTCACGCTCTCCACTGCGGTACCGAAAACAATGGACGATCGCCTAATCGCGACAACGGCGCCGACGTCGATGCTGTATCGCATGGTGTTCTCCAATTTCAGCAGCCGCTATCAGGTGGACGCGTTGCTGAACATGCACGTAATTATTATTGTCGTTGTTGTGTTATTGTTCCGGTCAATTAGTTAACGATTCCCAATCACTCGAGCTATGCGCAGTTTGTCAACCGACTCGGCCTGTGCATGCCGGCCTCGTGCTCGGACACGGACATCGGCCAAATGGTGCAGTCATTCTGGCAGCATCGTCGGCTCAGCTTCCAGCGTCTGTACGATGTGGAGGCCGTGGTTGTGGCGGTGCGTGCCTTAGATGTGACTCAGTTTGCCAGTCAGCCGCAGGTGAAGTGGATTTTGGGCGGCATTTTGACGATCGCCTGCGTGGTGATTGCATTGGGTGCGGTCGAGAGAGAACATGCGTTTGTCCAGTGTTTCTCGGTGCGACAGAATGTGGCGAAAATGTTTGCGCCGGCAAGCACAAAGCCGGGCAGTATTGGCGTTATAAGTGGAGTGAGGTAAGTGTAAGGCAGTCCAAAACTGTATTAAAATGCATCAAAATAATATCGAAGACAAACCATCAATTGAAGAAAAGAATTTAAAAAGACGGCGTAGAGCACACTTTCTGACACTATTCGTAAAACACCGGTTGAAGTGGTATTTTTAGTTATCCAATTTCCCTCTCCACATTCAAAGTTTTTATTTATGAAGGCATATTTTTACGTCGTTTCAAAAATAGTGTCCCCTCAATCGGATTTTTTTTCTCGAGAGCGTAACATAACACAATATTCAACATATTTCGAAAAAATAAAATTTTGTGAAATTGTATTTATCGTTCTTCGAATTCAATTCCCTACAGGAAAAGATGAGAATTATTCTCCAACATATTATTTGAGCCTTGATAAGCCGAAAATCTATAAAATAGGTAACCAAATGTTACTTTAACGAAATGAGCTATAACGAATCAAATTCAAACGCTATTGAATCGTGCATTTGAGCTAAAGCGTGAATCGAGAATATTAACCTCTGTTTCAAAAGAACATCAAAATCGGAATACTCCTTCGTGTATTTGTTGCCGATTTAAAACATTTAGCGAGTTTCCGATTGAAGCGGCTACTGTTCTATGCTCTGCTATGTAAACTTGTAAAAATATGAATTTCAGTGTAGTTTTTTATGGTTTTATCTACACGCGAACATATTTATATCCTAGGAAGAGGCGCAAACTACAAGTCGAAATTCGAACCGATCACCAGGCTTAACGAACTCGGCGAATTGCATATATTTTTTTTACACTGCTTCTTTTCTTCCTTCTACTCTCTACCTAATCAAATCATCCTATTGCCTGTCATTTCTTCAATATTCAAGGACCATCGTATGCCTCTGGGTGATGCTCTTCCATGTCATCTTCTACTCCATGTTCACCTACGACAATCTGCCCGAGCTGTTCCAGAGTCTCGACGGTGCGGCCGTGCAGCCGCTGCTCGCCATCGTTCTCTACGTTGACGTGTTCTTCGTGCTGAGCGGATGCCTGCTGGCCCACAACTTTGTCGGCAGCGCCGACAAGGTGCGTCACATCCGCGATGGCAGCATGGGGACCGTATGCGTGAAATACGTGCAGCAAGTCGTGCATCGCTATTTGCGATTGACACCGATGCTGCTGGTCGCGTTGGGGCTGAGCCATTGCGTGGCGCTCTACGCCCAGACGGCGACCGAGCATCACGTTGGGCCGCAGTTCGATTTGTATTGCACGCAATCGGGATGGTGGCATGCGCTGTTCTATGCGCAGAATTGGTATGCTACGGCCGACATGTGCACGACGTGGGCTTGGTATGTGGCGTGCGACATGCAGTTCTATGCGGTGATGCTGGCCCTGTTGTACGTGTACGCGAAGCGACCGGAGGCAGCGGTTTGGGTGTTCGGGGCTCTGGTGGCGCTGGTGTTGGCGGTGTGTTTTGGCGTGCTGGTGCATTTCGAGATTGCGCCAACGTGAGTATAATTCTGGTATAGTGATCATGATCATTTGGATTTGTTCAATATGGATATTTCCGGAGCCTTATTTATGTAAACCAACTTTAGTTCTCAGATGCACAGTACGTATCTTACAAACCCAGTCTTTTTTACTTGAAACATCATGAATATTACGTTCTCCACTGCAGAATCGACGTGCTGCTCGCCAATCTGGACGTCTTCTACACTCCGCCCTGGATGCGAATTCTGCCCTATATGGCCGGTGTCGCCAGCGGTGTGATGCTCGTCCATTTGAAGAACATCAAGTACACGACCAGCCCGATGGGCGTTCGACTGTTCTGGTTGCACGTTTGCGTTGTGTGCATCGTATCGCTGTTTGCCCTGTACTTCAAATCGATACCGGCATGGTCGTTTGCGGCCGCCTTCTCAGTGGGGCGACTGTTGATGTCGCTGTGCTGGGGATCAGCAGTGGCGGCTTGTGCGCTGGGCATGGGAGGCGCCGTAGCGCGGACGCTGGGCGGTCGGATGTTTGTGCACCTGGATCGGTTGACGTATGCGATGTTTGTGCTGAATCCGGTGGTGGTGGGCGCATTGAATGTTGGGCGGCAACCGGCCGAGGAGCATTTCGATGTGGTGTCTTCGGTGGGTATTATTAGTAGCGTTATTTTGATTTAATTGCGTTCAATATAGTTATGTTTATCGTTATATCGTTATTCTCACATTTCAGATAACGAAAGTGATTGGAGTCTGGGTGCTTAGTTATGGTGCGGCAGTCGTTGTATCACCGATATTCGAGATGCCATTTCAACGGCTTTCCGAGCGTTATGTGCTGAGGCGAGGGATTAAGGATACATTGTAATAAACACCTTGAGGATTACTTGATTGTTATATTCCAAACGAAAAAGAGTTGAGATTCGGTGTAAATGCTACTAACATACAATGTCAATGTTTATGAATTTATGAATGTACCTGCGTGGTTTGAATATTCATATTATACGGTGAACTTTAATATATATTCTGTGATACTAACATTACCTCCTATTCGTTACGTCGCATGCCACCTCTGAGTTTTCACTTGCAATCTCTGTTATTAGATCGTAAGCTCCACTCCGTCCAAGTTTACCCGGCAAACTGAAGGTTATGAAGCTCTATATCAACACGTTGGCTGCTGGAATGCTAGTATACATAAAACAAGCTCTTTTGTTTTGTATAGAACGTAGAAAATAGCACGATTTAATTCATATAAACTTGAAGCACCCTCAGCATGACTAGCCAGTTATAAGTTTGGCCACAACAGAACATACAGCGAACGCACATATGGAAGTGATTCCACAATGATGACGTAGTTCGTTGGAATAATTGTACAGTAAATACACAGATACATTTCAATCCACAGACGCGGCTATGATCGTGCGTATTGTCTGTATTTGACCGTTCGTTAGTAGCGTCTCAATTATTACATATACATAGGTATACGATATGGGCAAAAGATATCAATACCTTATCTCCAGACACGCACGTGTACGATTAGAATGTTGAGGCCGCGCAATCTAATGATATGAATAATTCGAGCGCCTAGACAGTTTAGTCAAAGATGTTTATTTTCGATTAGAACTTTATGCTGTCCACCATTTTCTCACTTTTATTCCACAGCCACTCGGCTGCCTCATCATCACGTGCTTCTTTGGATTCCTTTTTGACGCGACAGTCTGTGAAATATTTTCCGCTCACCGTCGCCAATGCTGGATCCAGTGCACAGGCCAGTTGCGTCTGAACTCCAGCATGCGGTGTCTTGAATAGCAGCCAAATAAACGGTGCCATCACAACACGCAGAATGGGGAAGGTGCGTGCCAGCTCAGTGCGAACGGCGCCCGGATGCAGTGAATTCGCCACCACACCAGTGCCGGCCAGGCGTTTGGCCAGCTCACGCGTGAACAACACATTGGCTAGTTTACTCTGGAAGTATGCCGTCATCGGGGCGTACGACAGTTCACTGTTGAGATTGTCGCGTTGAAGATGTCCATAATAATGGCCGTTACTCGAGACAACGACAATGCGACTGGGCGCCGATGCTTTCAATGTGTCCAATAGTGAATTGGTGAGCAGGAAATGTCCGATATGATTCGTTCCGAACTGCATTTCAAAGCCGTCGGCTGTTAGTTTGCGCTCGGGAATCGCCATAACACCAGCATTGTTCACCAGAATATCGAGTCGTTTTTCTCGTACCTTGAATCTGCAAATATAATTAAATATGAGTTACGAAACGGCAACACAAGGTTTTCAACTTACTCTTCAACAAATTCACGAACAGATTGCAGTGAGCTGAGGTCCAGTTTCAACACAAACACATTTTGATTGCCTGTTTCTGCGACAATCTGGTCACGAACTGTTTGGCCGGCTGCCACATTCCGACACGCCATATAGACACGGGCACCGCGACGAGCGAAATCCATCGCGTTCTCTTTACCCAGTCCAGCGTTGGAACCGGTGATGATGGTGACTTTGCCGTCGATGCGCACGTCTTTCGTGAATCGGCCACCTTGGAAATATCGCCTATCGTGCATGGTTAATTTAGTGTGTTACATTAAAAATCATATTTGAATATCGCTCTCACCAGACTAAATATATTACTGTCACAGCAACAGCTGATGCAACCAAAATACAGTACCACATCATTTTGAAAAGCTTAAGCCTGAACGACTAGTTAGTCGGACGACGTTTGAAACAATACTAAACGAAATGATCGAAGATTGAAGCTTCTCGTGACACAATTGGTGATCTACCTATACTAACTAGTTTATGACAGTATATCTTCGTCTTAATGTGTATGTAAATCATACGCAGGTAAAGCGTAGCGTATACGGCGTATACGCATATAAAGCGTACCACGTGAATTATGCCATACACACGAAAGACAATAGTCCGCTTACTGTGCATTCAACAAATATGAACGACCATATAAATAGTTGATATACAATTCATATTAGTAGACGCAATATGCACAGAACCCTAAAATATAGCACAAATCTCCAATATAGTTCAATGAAAATAAGTAGCATTACAAAATATTATGGCAATATAATGTATTGCTATGAAATGAAAGAAGGATGGAACAGCATAATACGTGTCATAATCTAGCAATGTTTAGATATAACCGAACCGGCAAACACAAGTTCAATACCGCTCTTACCATACTAAATATATTGCTGGAACAGCTATAGCTACAGCAATCAAAAGACACCAGTACCACATCATTTTGTTTAGCTAGTGTACGAACGATTTGTTAGTCCGACGACGTTTGAAACAACACTGAACGCATTGTTCGAACGACCGTAGATTAAAGCTTCTTGAGATCTTGATTATTTGTATTCAACCTATACTAGCTAGTATATGACGCCTTCTTTATATATTTTGTATATCTTCGTCTTATGTTCATATAGTACACATGTAAATCAAACACCGGTATTGTGTGTACTACGACAGGTGTACACATGCACACATACGAATGACAAGAGACCGTTCCACTGTATATTTTGTAGATATAAACCTTTCATTCAAATGTTTGGTGACTGCACATGCAATATGCATAGAATCCCCTTGAATAAAGAAAAATTAACCAATTTATATGAAGTTGAATATAAATCATATCGCGATGGAATACGATAACATAAGGTCGGACAGAAAGGAGTAACTTTATCTTGCAATGTTTAGATAACCAAACCGGAGATCGCCTAAACTGCGTTTATCGGTTAGTTATCTTCCATTTGCCACAGAACATAATATGACGAAATAGACACACGCGTTCTATCCATATCACCCGGACACGCAACAGCAAGTGTTCCACGTTCGATGTGTCTATGCATTGCATGTTCGTATGTATTTACTTCCAGAACTTCCAAAAGCTCGTGGCTTGTATATTAGACGTAGCTTGCGAACATTCAGCTCAGTATTGTGCCGAACGTCGTTGGACTAACATTGCAAAAAACATGTGTTCATTATTCGATAACGCGTCGTCTACAGAGTGCTGCCTTCTCAGCGCAGTATCACTAAGCGTGCCGGCAATTTATCTAGTGTGGTAAATATTCAGCAACATCTCATCATTTTCGTCGTGTCATCTTCAATAATGAAATGTGTATTATAGGCGATATTTCCAAGGTGGCCAGTTCACGAAGAACGTGCGTATCGATGGAAAAGTGACCATCATCACTGGCGCCAATGCCGGTCTGGGCAAAGAGAACTCGTTGGATTTCGCTCGTCGTGGAGCCCGCGTGTACATGGCATGTCGCAACGTGGCGGCTGGACAGGCGGTTCGCGATCAGATTGTCAAAGCGACCAGCAATCAAAATGTATTCGTGCTGAAATTGGACTTGGGCTCTCTGCAATCGGTGCGAGACTTCGTTGAAGAGTGAGTTGAACTTGTGATATTTTACGAATTCTGCGTTGCTAATATTTATCATTTGTCTAGATTCAAACGTCGCGAAAGTAAACTCGACATTCTCGTCAACAACGCCGGTGTTATGTCGGTGCCGAAACGCGAACTGACGACTGATGGCTTCGAAACGCAATTCGGTACCAATCATCTTGGCCACTTCCTGCTCACAAACCTGCTGCTGGACACGCTGAAGGCGTCGGCGCCCAGCCGTATTGTGAACCTGTCGAGTGACGCCCATTACTACGGCAAACTTCGTCGAGACAACCTACAAAGCGAACTGTCGTACGGACCGATGACCGCCTACTTCCAGAGTAAACTGGCCAACGTTCTGTTCACTCGCGAGCTGTCCAAACGGCTGGCCGGTACCACTGTTGTGACCAATTCGCTGCATCCCGGTGCCGTGCGAACGGAGTTGCAGCGATTCTATCCGCTGCTGCGCATTGTGTTGGCTCCCGTCTACTACCTGCTGTTCAAGACTCCGCGCTCTGGAGTGCAAACGCAACTGGCTGTGGCATTGGACCCTGAATTGGCGACTGTGAGCGGAAAATACTTCGCCGACTGTCGCGTGAAGGTGGAAAGCAAGGAGGCAATCAATGATGAAGCGGCCGAGTGGCTGTGGAAGGAGAGTGAGAAGCTGGTGGGATTGGTGGAGAAGAAGACCCAGTAGAAAATGTTGAATGACAATAAAAAAAACACTGTATTATTAAGATAAATCGGCACACAAAATCGTTTGAATTTAATTTTGGGATAGGTATAGAAATATAAAAAGTTTTAATTGTACACCGTTATCATGAAGTTACAAGATGAATACATATACATATCAATAATAGTATACATCATAGAGGTGTACAAAGTACTTTTACTTAGCAAATGTGCTTATGAATATTTCGAGAATATTTCGAATACATGTGAAGATATTAAATACAGTGGAACCTCCCTAAACCGGCTAAGGGTGGTTTAAAAAAACACTTTAAAATACTCGTAATTAACTGTACAAAACAATATGAGTACAATTTAAATGAAAAGTGCATGACAAAATAAATCGCATGGTATAATTTTTGTTTAATACAACATTTATATTTGAAATAGTTTTTCTCATTGGTAATTCCGAAATGTAATTTATTGGCAAATACTCTCCGAAGAGTATGGCAACTCTTGTTCACAGTCTGGATATGGATGTGTGCTGTGATATATTTGTGTACATCACAACTCACATCCACAACACCAGCGATTTGAGTCACATGCGCTATGAAAAAGCTTTTTGGTGGATCATTGAACGTGTGAGATCGCCGCTCGAACCTAAACACAGTACGAGAGAATAATATTGAATGAATAGGCCATAGTAAGCATGACTAGACAGTTTTCGTTGGCCACACCAACGCATCATGATCCAAAACCAGATGACTCGCAGATCTTCATATGCTGAAGAACCGATTGGTTTTCTTCAGCTCAGTTCTTCAAAAGCACATACTCATGTCGTTTTGTGATAGTCACGCAATGGTCATCATAGCGAATATGATTCGTCATTTCTTGCCAAAATATCATCCATCCGAACCAGCATACCTGTGTAGAGTGTAGAACCAATCATATTTCAGTGGGCACTGGGCACATGTCTTATCTAAGATACGGAATTACATCCGATTCGCTATTTCGTTCAAATGAGTCTCTTCTATCGTCGAATTGGTTCTTCTTCTCAACCTGTAAAACATGCAGTATATTTAGTCGAAGTTCAATATGTTCACCATTTTTAAATCATGCAAACTACTAAATGAGGCACTACTAGCCCAATTAGTCGACTTAAACCATGCACAAAAATCAAATTTTACTAGATTGAAACCATTTTTGAAGTATAAGATAATATTATAATACGAACATTCAAAAGATACAGTTTTATTAAAAAAAATATAATTCTATCATACTGAAAATCGAGTGAGAAAAGTCTTCGGCTGACCACGAAATAAAGAAGTTCCCTTCGTTTTTATATGGAGAAATCTTGGAAAGAATTAGCATGCAAGCCATTTATTTGTATTTTTCTAATGACGAGGATTTGAAGAAAATGTAATTCTCTTACATTCAAGTATTTACACATTGTTCTAAGTCAGTCCAGCGAAATGTTATTTTCTTTATACGGACGACAAAATACGCGTATTCGATTTCACTCCACATACTAAATTAAAATGTACATATTGTTATAACTTGTCCTCTAAACATGGTCTCAAACGTAGAAAACTAGAATTTTATGCATGGTTTAATTCAATTAATTGGGGTAGTATATCGGTCAAATCAATTCATCTTGTCTCCATCCAAACCTTCTTGCTTATTTAGTCAAAGTTCAATATGTCCACCATTTTCCCAAACCACCTACAGGTAATCTGATTGGTCGAATTAATGTAAAGAATACTATATTTCGCATCTCGATCCACCCACTTTCTACAACTGTTTCTTCTCGACCAAACCCACCAGCTTCTCACTCTCCTTCCACAGCCACTCGGCCGACTCATCGTCCATCGCCTCCTTGCTCTCCGTCACCACCTGGCAATCCTTGAAATATCTGCCGCTAACCGTCAGCTCCGGATCCAGGGCGCAGGCCAGCTGCGTCTGCACTCCGGCACGCGGCGTCTTGAACATCAGATAGTACAGCGGAGACAGGAAAATACGCAGCAGCGGATAGTGACGCTGCAGATCCGTTCGCACCGTGCCCGGATGCACCGAGTTCGCGATCACCTTGGTGCCCTGCAGGCGCTTGGCTAGCTCCCGCGTGAACAGCACATTGGCCAGTTTGCTCTGGCAATACGTCACCATCGGTGCGTACGACAGTTCGCTGTTCAGATTGTCGCGACGCAGATGGCCATAGTAGTGACCATCGCTGGCCAGCACGACAATGCGACTGGGCGCCGATGCCTTCAGCGTGTCCAGCAGCAGGTTGGTGAGCAGGAAGTGGCCGAGATGATTCGTTCCGATTTGCATTTCGAAGCCGTCGGCGGTGAGTTCGCGTGTCGGCATCGACATGACGCCGGCATTGTTGACGAGGATGTCGAGGCGAGTCTCACGTCGCTTGAATCTACGGAAATATTCACAATCGTTAGCAATTTTGTTGTCCACGTCCACACACCCTGATTTCCAGGTTAACTCACTCTACAACAAAGTCGCGCACCGACTGCAACGAGCCCAAGTCCAGTTTCAACACAAACACATTCGGATTGTTGGTCTCGGCAGCGATCTGATCCCGCACAGCCTGGCCAGCTTTGACGTTGCGACAGGCCAGGTACACGCGTCCTCCGCGGCGCGCGAAATCAAACGCATTCTCCCTGCCCATGCCGGCATTGGCGCCCGTGATGATGGTCACTTTTCCATCGATGCGCACGTTCTTCGTGAATCGTCCGCCTTGGAAGTATCGCCTGAAATCCGGCGCGTTAATATCCTGACACTCACATAATAGCACAAATAACAAAAATGTTTACCAAATAAGATATAGAGTTGGCACACTAAGAGCTGCAGCAGTCAGTAGACACGGACAACACGACATTTTGTTGGGATGCGATGAACGAGGGGTATGTGTATATGTGCGCTCGACGACGGTTGACTCAAGACTGATCGACTGATCAAAACTGTTGTAGTATTTATACGGGTATGTTAGAGTTCTAGAAGTCTGTATATACAATATACACGTACACCGAAATAGGCTTAGGTGCATGTACTTTGGTTAAAAATACAGATAAAAGTGATCGGTCTGAATACATAATGACAGTCTTGTTCTTACGTCATTGTTGTGACGCATCATTACAAATTGATTGTATGTTGTAATGCACTCCAAATATTTATATGATACGAGGAAAACGATATCACGTCGAGTGATAAAATCGGATTTGGCTCAAATACTATTCTAGATATGAAATCATAGAACATATCTAGAAAGTCAAAGAGAGTCAAAGGACTCTTTATGATCAGTTTCTTCTATATCTCAACAATCTTGAATCTGCGTATCAAGGATTATAAACATGTTAAATGTCTAAAAGCTATTATTAGCATGGTTTGAACGTTGGGGCGTTTTTTTGTCATTCGATGTATCATTCAATACTTTTCTTTGTTGTTTCTTCTCCAAATAATATTGCCGGTTGTGCAGTCGATTTGTTTTATTTATTTATATATTCAAATTGATTTGTTATTCCGCGATTATAGACATAACGCTTGCGTGTATTTCGAGAGCGTTGATTTGAATGAA
>JANTBZ010041777.1:0-12461 GCA_024741255.1 Exechia fusca
CGTCGTCCGCCCTCCGAGTCGAAAAAGGAACATGTTCACGGTTACCAAGGTAGGGTATCTGATGTCGTCTTTCTGCGCTAAGAATACTCATTTCATCCGGTGAGGTCAGCCAAATCTCGATTCTATAGTTCATGTTTTTTTGCTTAAATGTACTACGATAGTATGAGCTTGAGAAAGACCACAAAATCTGCGAAGCCTGACTCTGTGATGGTATGGACCTCCGTATCTGCAGAAAATCGCTCGCCATTAGGTTAATTATGTTGAGATTAAGTAAAATGACACGAAATTATGAAAACAAGTGTTTTGGGGGCAATGACTGAAAAATAAACGTTAACATTGATGTGAGACTCTACACCGTCAAATGAAGCTCATTTTGATAACGAATGGCTGAATCGAAACGTCTCACATCTTATTTCGCTCGCAAAATTGCTGTCGATTTCATCGGAAGTAAATCAGAAGGAGGTACGACGAGTCAACGCCAAAAGACACGAAAGTCTGGTCCATTTTGAATGAATATTCAAAGTTTCCCTCAAGACTATAAACAGTCAGCGAGCAACTCGATTGCAAACAAACTAGGTAGCATAACTAAGGCCAGAGGCGGGCGAATCGACAAGTGTTGATGAATTCTTCTAGCATAGACATTCATTGTTTATTAAATTTCTAATTCTACGATGAATAACCAGGTGCGACGAAGGGTATATTGTGTCTACAAATAACACGAGAAGTTACGGCGATCTCATGAGCATTTCCCTGGTACATAGACACACGACGACATCACGGGAACCACCGAGAGTAGTTAAATTGTTCCGCACTCCGCACTGCAACTACCGAGCTCGTTTTTCTTTCCGCCGAGCGCCGACAGTCTAATCTTGATGACTGCAAGTGACCCCAAAGTGCGGGCTGAAAGACAACGACGACGCAACTGCGAGCACGCCCGTCGCCCCCCCGTCACTTGATTACAATTTGCCGTGGCGGCGGCTGCAATAAATTGATCGTAATTGGTTCCTGCATTTGCCGGCGCAGAGACAGCGCTGAACCGCAGCTACACACGACATAGATAGAGCAGCATACACACGCCCAGCATATTCTTCGCATGCAGACAAAACGCATAATTGGTGGTCGGCAAAAGTATGTACATCACGTTGTGTGGGTGTGCGTAAGGGTGGATCTTTTTAGGCATTTTGTGTCTGATCCTGAGTCCTGACCTCGCAAAAGTGGCCAAACAAAATTGTAAAATTTAGAGTTTGAACACGAAAAAGACGTTTTTTGGACTTTTATCACACAAATTACAACAGAATATTGTAGAAAAATGTTTTTAAGTTTTTAAAGCTAGTTGAATTTGTAGAATCAGACACAAAATTCCTGAAATGATCCACTCTAATGTAAGTGTTGTTTGCATTGGGCGCCCGCCTCGCCTGAGCTCCTACGCAGATAAGCAAGTCAGGTCCTTCCCTTGCCGTTCGCCGAGTCGCCCGTCGTGGTCAACGCGGTCAACCGGGCGCCGTACATTCCATTGCAAAATTCACTTCGAAGCCCTGAGCTTGTAGCATAATGGAGCATAGAAAACACTGGACATATCCACCGCAAAACATACACTGGCCGTCGGGCCATATCCGCCCTGCCGCACATTTTCCAAATTCAATGCGGTGGTGCCTCGGTCACGGCTCACGGCGAGTGAAATGCGATTTTAAGCCCGCTGCTCGTCAGCTCGGCTGCCAAAATTGCCCGATGCCCTCGGATTAGTGCCAGAGATTATGCCGCCGCGCTTCGTTCCGTTTGGGCGTGCGTGTGTGTGTGAGGTTCACCGGAGTTAATGCAACGGAAAAGCTCTGCGCACACAGTGCCATCATTGTGTGAGTGGGTGGGTGGGTGTGTTCAAATCTTCCTAATGGGCTTGGCGGCTCGGCGCTGATGATCATCGCGGCAACCGCATGCACTCTGGCAGTGGCTCCGAGCGTTGTCATATGCCATATTGCGCCATCCGATGATAAATTCGATGATAAATATGATGCTAAATCGGAACGAGGACGAGGACGACCCGACACTGCGATGTCATGTCACACTTATTATATCCGCGAAAATTGAGCCAAAGTGCCGACCGCCAATTCGACGCGCACAGCATCCGCGAATTTTATTTCTGACAACATCTTTGCGACAAGATGACAGCAATTTAATGCTGAGAAGATTGGCATATTGTTTGGAGGGGCAGCAGGAGCTCAACAATGAACTGCGCATCGAGCACGTGTCGCGTCGTTGGAACGAAAAACTCTGCCGCCAAAGTTTGGCAGTGCACTGCTGGGCGAGTTCCGAAGTCAGAGTCGCAGATAGCATCGCTGATGATGATCATGCTCATGCTCATGTGCGCTGGCTGGCCGATATCCAACTTTTGCGCGATGCGCTGCGGCAGATAGCTGTTGTGCAATTAACGTTCGCAAACATTTGTCATGTGCAGGCAGACAGAGAACTTTGCATTGCCGCATTCTCGCATTGCCTGGACGGGGATATACTTACTAGGGGTGTGTATTGAAAGCCGGGATTTGTATGTGAAATTGAAAGGCTTGCCTCGGGAGAACGGTTCAATTTAATCCATTCGGATGTTCACGAATCGCTAGTTAAACATCCTTGACTCATTTTCAGGTCGCTGGTCCACTAAATACTCGGTTCTTTGAGGTAAACCCGACAGGTCATATTTGATTGATTTCATAAAGTCTATGCAGTGCTCCGCAAGGGCGAAACTCTTCGACCAAATTTGGTATATTTCATGCATGCATTTATCAGAAATTAGTCGCTTTACAATTCATTCAATTCTTGATCATCCTTTGCTATCGGTGAACCGCTGAACATTTTGGGACACACATTTCAGTTCAAACACATACATCGGACACTTTATTCGAGAGCCTGCGTTAAACAATATTCGACATATTTTGAAGAGAATAAAATGGTATTAGCTAGATTATGTTTCGTTCTTCAAGTTAGAAGAACATCGTTTTTTCAAAGAATCAATCTTAAAAAGTTACCCTTGATTTGTTTCGGTTGAAATTTGTTTACATTCAGACTTGCAACGACATTATCAGCACTACCAACTAGAATTAGAGCAATCCTCGCGAATGATCTTTATCGACACGTACATCGACATCTTTGGGTTCTAATAACGACCAGAGATAACATGTTAACACAAATTATGGAAAGCCATAGTTTAGGTCTTTATTTTAACGTGTTCGGCAGAGATACCTCTCGGGAAAAAAACCCGGCTTTCAATGCACATTCCTAGTATTTACATATCTTGGCAAGAACTTACATCTCGGGTATAGTGTATAGTCCTCGTCTCGCTGATTGTTAGTACATTATTTGCATGCCGTGTCGTGTGCCGTGCATTCGCCAACAATACACTGCACTCACAATCAAATGTAAACTTCTTGACACACGACGGCAAACAAGCAACACAGGCCCAAGAAAAAAACGACGGCCAAAACTAACTTTAAAACATGTCTCCTTTCGCATGTTCTGGCGATGTTGGCGATGTTCTGTGATGTTCCGGGCTGGGGCAGCACGAAGCACGATCGCCAAGCGACAGACACAGAGCGCGAGGCAATTTAAACTTGGACCGACAGAAACTTGACTTTTTTTCCCCATTCCCGCGCATTTCGTGCATGCGAGTGCGTCTCAATCTCGGAACATCGTGCCGGCGTGCACGCGACTGTGCAGACACACGGACTTATGCACCGAGGTAAATGATTTATGAACTCTCCGCCCCGCTCTCGGCGGCTCAGCGCCCGGCTTAGTCGGCCGCCGCTGCTATCAGACGGCGTGCACATTTATTAAATGTCGCTCGAGCGAATATGCGCTTGACTTGCATGCTCGGCGTCGACCCGATGTTCGTATACGTCTCGGTTGAGTGCATCGCCTCACGCAGTAGCCACGATGACTCGCTGAGTCTCGTGTCTCTAGTAGTATTATTGGACCCTTTTGCAAATCCGCTTAAATTTACGGCACGCATTCCGAACGCACATGCAGAGAGAGAAGCGCATATACGCGCATGCGATGATAACCAAACATCAACGGTCGTGCGTGCGGCGGCGGCGGCGGAGTTGAATTAATATTATTATTATTATTGCCGGTGGGCATCAGCGTTCCGCACTTATACTTCCGTCTCGGGAGCGCGGACGGCGGCTGCGGAATGTTCGGGCATTATTGAATTATGCTACTTGCGAGCATAACTGCGGCAGAATCATCGTAATATTCAACGAGTTTTCGAAATGTGGTTGTGTTTAGATTTAGGGCTCCTCGTCGTGAGTGGTGAGGTTGCTAGGCGAATGCGTTAACTGTGTGTAATGAAAAACACACTCGAACCGGTAGTCGCTCGGAAATGCGGGTCCGCACAGCTCTCAAGTGGCGAAAGCATGGCCAAACTCGTCCGTTTGCTCGAGTGCGATTAAACGATGGAGTTTTCCTCCAACGTGCCGCACGTTGATGATGCATGCACACAGTTGAAGGGGTGCTGCGCTGATGAGCCGCCGATGACCCCCGCACGAAACTGTTGTGTTTTATGCTGTGTGCTTCATCAACGATGTGTAGAAGTGAACATTTACCTAGAGCTAGGGATTTTTTCCTGGTATTCCTCTGCTAAATTGCGACGTGCATTTCGCACCGCAAACAAAACGTGTGTGTGCGCTTTGCTTCGGGAAAAACCATATAATTAAATGGTCTGAGCACATTGTGTGTGAACTGGTCATATATCACAATGAATGGGATATATCTGCTGTGCGGCAGCGGCAGAAGCACCGCTAAAACACACGAACACACACACACGGTGACTGTGGTGTACCAGAGCACATACAGTATACTGTATTATTCAATAGAATATCCCAGCCACATCGGTGGGCCAAAAATGCTATGCAACGATTCGATAAATCACGCCGCATGCAGTCTGCAGAGCTGTGCCGAGGAGAGAGGCACCCCTTTTCACTTTCAGTGCCGCCGGAATAGATATTTAGATCGCACATCGTAATGTGGATGGCAAACACGCACGACGACGAAACTCGTCCACGCGTTTCGCAATGCAAACAATTGTGTCGGTTAACCCTTTAGTGCACACGCCGAAAACGACAGAATCTTCGTTTTTGAAGTGCTTCAGTTCGAACATCTTAACTCTTTTATATATTTTTTTGTTATTTGTTGTACCTGATAATGCCTATTATCCTTTTCGTCAAATATTAGTATGTAATTTCAACATGTGAAAATCGTGTTTTCTAGCATAACAATTAAATTGCCCTTTTTGCTGAAATTTCATTTTCAAAGGGCTACCGTCGGCAGACCGAACGTACTACCAAATAAAGATTGATCGCAAGTTGTTGGCGATTATATCAGCTAATGGAATCCATTAAGTGAGGTTTGACTCGAGCACGAGAGGGTTAAACGTTACGGTCGTACACACACGCGAAAGTTGTTCGTTCCGAATTTAGTTATGAAAATGTAATTGCTATGGGAATCCACATTTTTGCTGGGTATATGGGCGATTATGTCGTCAGTTGCGTTGTTGCTTGTCGCTTGCAGGGCTTCGGAGTGAAATTAGTCCGTGTGCAAACTGCAAACGAAAGCGATATTTGCGTTGGTGATTGCACCAGCAGAGAACGTGCCGATAAACCACTGTTATGTTGTTCGGTCTTCGTTGTCTTCGTTGTCACGATCATATCTATTGTTCGACACACGTGTGCGTGCCCATGTGTGCGAGTGTGCTGCTGGTGACAGTTGCAAACATTGGCACACACCCCCGAGCAAACGCGCAGCGCGTGTCATTGCATAGGCTTCCTCCTGCAGCTGACCAGACCACACGTGGCACAAAACACACACAATGGTGTGTGTGTCTCATCTTCCGCACTCATTTTTTGTTTGCTCGCCCGGCTGGTGAAATGGAGACATTACGCCACAGAGTGCGCCGACCGCAGCGCTTGTGGTCTAGTCGTGAAATCCGAGAGCATTGGAGAATTTAGTACTACATGGCCTTATTAGTAGTGAGACAAACTATGAAAGAACAACATTTTTTATGGAGACGAAATTTATTATTGATCCTAGTAATCTTTTAGCCAGCAATGAAAAATCTCATTCTCGAACTGTCATTAGTTTGGAAGTAAATGATTTTATTGTTACACGCTAATTGACACAGCCTAACATATGGATAAGAAAGTATTTAGAGTCTTGATGATTTTCTGATGTGTAGAAATGTTGCAGATTCCGACGAAAACATGATACAAATCAACTAAATATTTTCGGAATTAAAATAAACTCTGATTAATGGTACATTGAAGATATGTTCAACAAATATTGACCTCCAGTTCTTTTGTTTTTAGACATGATGAAGCTTTTTGCTAAATGACTTTGAGGTGGCATTTCGGAGGTGTGTTGACTGATCCAACGCGATTATGCTTGATATTTTGATAAATTTGTAACAATATATTTATTTCAGTACAATTCGGTGTTCAATCGGAAGTAATTTCAGTGAACAGAGAGCGACGAACCCTCTCCATAGCATCCACTCGGATGTGGCTCTATTATACTATTTATTTCCAAATTCGTAAAAATGTCTACATGCAAAGAGATTCCAACTCCAACCGAATAAGGATGTCGAAATCGAGACAAAAAGAATATTTTGCAACCACTATGTAAGCACCACTAAATTATGGCTTGCGGGCTAAAAGGAAACAATGTAGAACAATTTAAAAAAATCATAAAATATCTAGCTCCTTAATAGTGTGTCTCATATATTGAATAAAGAAATATATATAGTTTGTCTCATCACTTGTCAGCCCATGTAGTAGTACATACAGATCGAAGACCGAAGAAAATTGCGTCGTCGTGGTCACGCCGTTGTGTTTGCTTTGGTTTTAATTATTCCCCAGACGACCACAGTGCTTTGAGTAGCTGGGGTCATAGAGCAAATAACCCAGGCTGGGCAATGTAATTGACACACGACGGACATGCGATTTAATGAACAATGTTTTAATATAGCAGACTACAGACTATAGAGGAGTAGTTTGAAGTTTGTCACACACAATATGCGTAGGCGGAAAACTTTCGGCACCGGCACCACCAAGTTTGACGTGCTCTCGTGTGAAAGGTTCGGTTCGGTGGCGGCGACGGAACCCTTTCGCATGGATTATGAACACCGAATTCGGATACGACCGAAGTGCGTGTTTAGCACGCATCTTAGCACCACGCAAGGCGTGTGCTAATCAATTTCATGCAAAACATTTTAATCATCATCAGCTCAGCGCCGCCTATTCCCTCGAGTGTTGCTGAGCGCTGGAACTTCAAAGGCGAAGCTCTCATCGTGACCCGACCCGAACATGCGCTTCATTCAAGTCAGTTACGCAACAAACGGTTGAGTGTTATAAATGCTGCGCGAATCAATTTCATTCGCAGTCCGTTTCCGGGTAAAATTCAATTACGATCAGGTGCATTTTGCAGCTGGTCGACACGCGATAATTGTGTGTCCAATCCACATCCACGGGTTGTTATGGCAGAGCAGAGCAAGAGCAAAGCGAGATTGATACAATGGCCAGTTAATCAACCCCAACATTGTGTGTCTGTGTCACGAAATGAAGGGTGTGTTACATGTAACATGCTCTGTTGTGATGTGCAAGCATTGCACAATTCCAGAGCTAGGGCTTTGCTAGGCTTTCCAATCCCAGCCGGTACAATGGACAATGTGCGAACATTTACTCGTTTTACACAATCATCATCACCGTCCATTTTGGGACAGACCGGAGACCGGAGATGCGAAACATACCCGGGCCCGGGCTGCCAAGTTGGGTGGCGAGTGGCGAGGAACTGGTCGGATGGACTTTTGTCTGGTGCGCCAGCTGGTGCCAGCTGGTGCCAGTCAGCCGCCGCAGAAGCTTTGTGATTTACGCTGTTGAATTTGCGAACCCCGTCTGTCGTTCATCGGCAATGCTGGAAGTTTGAAATGTTCTGGGAATTGGTTTTCCCGTGATTCGGGATTTCCCGGAATCGAGATGTACATATGTTCTTTGGAAAACCATGAAAATACAAGTAATTGTTAACAAGAATTTGGAGACAATTGATTCGATATATCGGTAATAACATCATTTTAAAAGACGAAAGAATAGTAATTTGGTTTGGTTTCGATTCATGTTTCGATTGTGTGTGTTTAAAGACAACAGGCAAGTACAATGTTACCCTGCGCTCAAGATTATTTCATAGAATTCCATAATTTGTCTGCAAACTGAAGTCCAATAATTTGAATTAACTCGTATGTATTTGCATGATATTAGGTAAATTATAGCCATATCAACAGGCATTCGATCAGAGGCATGTCGAAACAAATATGCCATAATATATATGTGTACAAAACTCTATATTTGGTTCTTTTCTTATAAAAAATAGTAAAATTGCAATATTATCAATTGTTCCATGTGATATCTCCTGCCTTCTTGTGGGAATAAGTAAAACAAATTTCAATTTAGACTTTATTTAATGCAAAAGCTTGAAAAGACCATAAAATAATCAGCGATGTTTTTATATTATGGAAAACATTCCATAATATAAAAACATTGAATCCAGAATTCCCGAATCTCGGGAATTTGCAAAATTTGCGGCATCTGCATATGCCAATGCATGCGTGCGAGTTGATTGCGCCCACAATATGAATATTGCATACGCACGTCGCATCGTCGCCGGGGTGGTGGTGTATGATGGTTTATGTGCGTGTGTGGTGTGTGTGAGTGTGTGGACACCATCCGGCGTCGGCGTGACACCACGACGCATGTGATGGCCGGCGCGCGGCGGAGACGCTCATTGGACCGTATAATGCGCCCAGCAGCATTCTATAAATATAAGCCGCATTTGTATTCAAAGCCACCGAAACGACATATCGCATATATTACCACTTACCACGCGTTGCCGACTCGCACAATGCTCCACACACTCCACACACGCATCATTTATATAAATTATGAATGACCTCGATGCCGAGAACCGCCGAGAACCGAACGGGTGCTCCGGTTTTGCGCGGAGTGCTGGTGCTTGTCAGCGAGCATGTCGAGGCTCAGAGTCTATATCACACGCATATCGAAACGATACACTATTACACTGTATGTTGTGTGGTAAATGGTAAAGTAGGTTCTGGCGTCTTCCAGGCCCGTAGCTACCATAGTGCCCCCTGAACGTGGTCGACTTTGGAAGAAAATACACGAAACAGTGCCTTTTAAATTATTTTATTCTAAAAATATCGTTGAATATTCCTTTTATTCTTCATTTTTAATAATTTTCTTTCAACAAAATCGCTGGCATAGAAAATGAAAATCCTACAAATATTGTCTGTAATTTGTTTGAATTAAAAGTGAAGAGTTATTCTCAACCGAACAATCTGCAAATTAAATTGCAAACAACACACAAATCCGTCCAACATATCAATTGAAATAAACATCATAAGTCACTCTAGGATGAAATACACGTCAAAGCGTCGATTTTCATCAATTTATTTCAAATCGTTTGTGAGATGTTACTGTTGAATGCAATTTACATCATTTGCTCCTAAAAAACACATTTAAAGTGTAAATCGATAGTTTCCAATGAACTTCAATTTTGTTAATTCAACCAGTATATTGAGCATGAGTCTGTAACCTATTAGAATTTAGGCCTAATATTCCTCATGGTTAGGTGTTCGAATCAACTTGTTCATCTCAGACTCCATCAGTCCCTATGGTTTGACGGGCTAGCTACGGGCCTGGCTGTCACTGCGTGCCCTTCGCAGCATAATCGCGTTAGGCTTCGAGCGCGCATAAACATCGCACGCCTCACACGTGTCAAGAAAGTAAACCACGCACGCCACTCCACTTTCTCTCTCTGACCAGCGCTGCGAATTTACATAAATGTGTGTTCGTTCGTTTTGGTATGACCTTCTTTCGGGCGCTCGCCGTTTGGCTGAAACGCCCAGCAGCAGCATTTCATGCGAAATTCAACAACGCCAAACGATAACGCACGTCACGACTCACGACACGCACGCATATCAAAATATTATGCTCGCCGAGCGAAGTGTTCGGTTTGGGATATTTTCCGATGAGTCATCGGATCCGCCGCACACACGCAATCCCTTTCGGATCAGATTAGAAAGTATATGAATTTTCGCGAGACTTTGCTGGAAAATGTTCGTCAACATCGTCGTCGTCATCGGCGCGTCTAGATTGCGTAATTTAATAATAATACGCCTGCGGTCTGCGTGAGTCATATATGATTCAGGGCCTGATATGTGAGTGTGTGTGTGTGAGTCGGTGTCTGCCAAGCCCGATTGGCCCAGTGCATGTCACTTTGCCAAAAACCCATAACACGCATGCGGCCAAGTGAGCCGGTTTATAAATAGTTTATCGCGTGCAGCGGAAGCGAAGCGATCCATTTCGCGAACACACACACACACACACGCGTGCAGTTGGGAGAACAGTTTCGGCGGCCCTAAGTGGGCGCGAATGTTTGGCGTCCGACAAATTTACCTGGTGCTACGGTGCAAGCGGAGTTCTTGTCAGCTAGCCTACTTTTCTATTCAGGGCTTTACGGACCAGGGAAACGCATCTGAAGTCACAAATTATTAATATAGTGGTGAATCTTTGCAGGGACTACACTTTTTTACTGTAGTCTGCAGTTAGTGAAATGTTGAATCAGGAAGGCCCGCAATTTGTTTATTCAATACTTCGTGTTTTGCTGCCCAATAAATGAGCCCGACCCGCGAATATTTTTATCAAGTTTCTGAGTTACAATATTGTACCTAGGTAATGCTAGTTATTTACAAAGTGTTAACAAGCTAACTTTCTAGTAACGAGGTGTAGAAAGGGCTAATAAGCTAATTACGAGGTGTTAACGTTAACAAGCAAACTTTCTAGTTACAAGGTGTTAAAAAATCTCTTTCGCTCTTTCCTGGATTTAACAAGAAAAATCAAGGTTCATGTGAATGCACCTCGAAGCAGCTTGTTAAGATTGTATGAAGCTTACAAGCGCACACCTCGTACGAAGCTGGTCTTAGCTCTTCCTGTTTTCGTGTCGGTTCAATATAATACCTTACATCCTTGTTAACATAATTCGCGGACCGGTATCTGACTAATTAATCAATCCGCTGGAATACAAATATTTGCAAAGAAATCCATCTATAAATGCAACGGATTCTTGAGGCTTAAAGATAATATGGATAACAAATAAGAAATTGTTATTTCATATACCTTTCCGCTGTTAGAGAGCGTGCACGTTATTTTCCTAGAAAGCTCGCATCACCAAGTGTGTGTGTAATTATATATAAGTGACTTCCAAGGCGGCGTCAACAACGACCAGAGCGACGGCGGTTTGAGCGACGGCGGTGGGGTGAAACTAATGCGGACTGACAAATCTGGCGCACCACCGACTTACCCGCCAGCAGACTATTACCATTCTAGTGGTTGTTGCTGAGCGATGTGCGGCGAAGGTATGACAGACAAGAGGTAGTAGTAAGGTAAGGCGACGTCGTTTGTTCAGGCGAAATTGGATTAGAACTTGTATTGTTTCGCAATCTTTTGCGCATAATAGAGATCCAGAGTTTGAGCCGCGCGGATGAGCCGGGCTGGTAACTCGATGTGACTTGACAAACGAACGGGCGAGAAACTACACGAGAGGAATGACGACGTGATGGATTGCGCTGGAAAACATACAAAACATGTTGCCGTGTTGTGCGATGTGGTGTTTACTGTGATGTGTGAGGCGGAAAATGTGAAGCCAGACGTCCCATTTTTTGCGCACCAACGCCACTCTATTTATATAGCGGCAATGAGTCATCGAGTCCTCGCTTTGAGCGTGTGTGATAATAATAGCACTACCATGGAAAAACTACGACACGGCATAGTATGGCATTCCACCAACGTCAATAGAGCCGGCGCACATGGAGGATATCGTATAATCATACCGGTACATCTATGCTCTATAGATATGTCGTCATTTTTCATCAGAATCTCGGTTTATTCATTCTAGGGCTATGCATACTATATGCTGAGCTGACTACAGGGCGACCCAATTGATCAGCATGAAACTTTGAGTAGCTGTAACTTTCAACCCAGTTGTCTGATGAAGCTCAAATTTGGCATTCGAGCTTCTCGTTTCTATCGTAACAGGCATGTTAAATTGCACACGCCTCTCACCACAATAACATCAATTTCACCGTGTATTTTTCTATATGCAGGAACAACATAATTAATCACATGAGATATTTTCAACCATTTTGTAGATACCTCATGGTTTGAATGTTATAAATTGTTTCATAAAACGTGAAAATGGAATAAAGTGTATTTTTCATCGATCTTCGGTTCTTCTAAATTCAATGTCTGTGAAGCTTAATCAATTGGGTCACCCTGTATCATGGTATTAGGTGTACAACCTTGCTCCCGCCGTTTTTGTATATAAGTCTCTAGCGGTCGTTCTGATTGATGAAA
>JANTBZ010041788.1:0-12458 GCA_024741255.1 Exechia fusca
ATGATAACTATGTAACTCTAAACTATGTAGTGACGCAGGGTGTATATAATTGAAAAATTTACCTCTCATGCAATTGTCTCCGGACATAAGACAGCTCTTTGTGGAATGTATGCCAAAAAACTCACAATCGAACAAGATAAAATCGTGTTGAAACTTTGGAGGTGTGTTTTGGGCTGATCCAACGCGATTGAACTGAGGAATAGTGTTCTTATACCAAGACAATACGCGGTGTCACAAGTAGTAGCTAAAATCAACGAATAGAGCTATGAATTACCGCCTCATCATCGATATTCTTCGGATTTGGTTCTCAACGAATACTATGTATTTCAAAATTCGTAAAAACGATCCAAGGAAAGAGGTTCCATTCGAATGAGGAAGTCGAAATCGATAATAAAGAGCATTATGCAGGGCGGCGAGTACATTTCTACAGGGATCAAGATGTAGCAGGACCGCTAAATTACGGCTACCGGGCTAAAAGGAAATCATGTAGAGGAATACGAAAACTTGTAATCAAAAATGTTGGTCCTTCATAGTTCGTCTCATCATTTATCAACCCATGTAGTATATTTGATATTTGATTTGTTTCGTTTCGTTTCAACAAATCCGCACATGTTTGCTCTTTGGCTCTGGATCCCTTGACAATTTCGAACCGACCCCTCCACACACACACACACGTTCTCGATTTGCACCGAACTCGCACTCGCACTCGCACACACGACAATTCGCAGGCTGCGGTAGCCACGATACTGAACGACCTCAGTCCGGCTGCGGCCAAGATCTCCAATCAGCCGCCGTCGTTGTCGGCCAGCAGCGCCGGGGCAGCCGCCGCAGTCAACCTGTCACCGCCACCGCCAGCGCCAGCGCCACCAGCGAGCCACCATATGACCCCGAAGGGCCTCCCAGACAACACGCCGGACATAAAGGCCATGCGGTAGGTGATGTTCGAACATGTCACGTCGGTTTTGTTTGCGTATACTATACTGTTTGCAGGTTTCGGGGGGCGCAAGTCAACAAGAACAGATTACTCGATATGTTTCTCATCACTGGTATCAGTTATCTGAGTTCGGCTCTGGACTCTGGATCGGCATGTGTCAATGATTTGCAATGTCATTGCGGCCAGCAGCATTTCTATTGATTGACGGCGGCTGATTGTACTTGCGGTATTGTTGGTATATTACCTATCGGTGTTGGCGAATCTAGCACAAACAAGTAAGGCTGTGAATGTATACATTGAACACAGGGTGGCTGAGATAGGCTGGAAACTTGACTCAGTCAGATGAGAAAATATGTACACAAGGAAATCGGGATTTCAAATATCTAAAACGCTATAACTAGTGTTTCCGAAAGCTGTTCTACAGAACTTCTGAACGATTTTTTTTACTAATATCTCAATTCTTGATTCGGTAGCGGAACTCATATGAAGGTCGTTTTTTGTATCAGAACCGTTTTTATTATACCGGTTCTCGGTACTAGAACTGGGAATAGAATCGGTACCAGTCATTCCTCATTCCAGGTTCTGAAAACACTAGCTGTTTTGTAGAAATACGATACTACATTTTCTGAGCCATCCTGTCATCTTCATATGAACAGACAACCCTGAACGTGAATATCAACTTAATTCAGTTGTATATTCAGTGTACGTGCTTGTTCGCCGAGCCAAGCGACACACGATACGGATCAAGGTATTTAATCACTCCACCGAACCCAACCCCCAGCCAGCCCCCAGCCATCCCAACCTACGCAGCAACTGCATCTGGGCAAACAAAGTTGTTCGATGTGATAATGTAGAACCTCAACCCCAACCACAAGCGGCGCATGCATGCACACGATAATATGCACACATGCTAGATAGGGGTTTTTACAACGACTGTTTATGTAGCGTGTCATATACTGAATTTACGTATCCCTGTAAGTGATAAGTAAGGCCCGGAAGTAAAAGGAAACATATTTTCATCCTACAGTACATTTGTAACCACGATTATGCGTCACGTTTCCCTACGATTCAATTCACAGTTGATAGAAAAATCGCAAATTAGTTCGTTGGGAAAATCGCATTTGGAGACGTTGAAGTCTGCACAAATATAGAATTAATATTGAAAATATTCGTTCTATATGATGCATATTGCCTATGTGTGTAATTTTACTCATTCTACTGAAAATGTACAAAACATGTTTTGCATTACCGGATTGTCCATGCTAATATCGTTATAAAGATGAAAATATAATTGAGTAATCATAGTTTTTGAACCCTTTCTTTATTGTCTTCATACCCTTTTTCGGGACAGTGTACTTATGTCGTTGGGACTGATGTCAGTTTACATAACCTCAAATTTGAATTTACGTATAACTCACTGTAATTGAACCTCCGGTGTCAGACTCAAAGGGATTAAAACTAGATTTTGTCGTAAAACTCCACCTGAGTAAACAGTTTTTTTAACGTAAACATTTCCAGTGACCTCAGCACCCGGCACCCCCTTTTTCACCGTTTTCAGACACCTGAAGTTCCCGGTCTTGGTGATAACCTACGCGCGAAGGGCGTGCGTGAACATCATATAATGATGATGTCGATGACGATAATAATGATGATGATGAGAGATTCATGAACGCATGTTGGTGCGGGTGCGTGCGTGGTGCGTGTGCAATGTGCGTAAACGTATTTTGTGCGCAGCTAATTAGAGCACGGAACACGGGGAAAATTCATCATACCACATTTAGCGACACATTTACGATACCTCCGAAAACTCAAACTTTGTGACAATGATAATAACCCATATGCTGTGCGGAATACGCGCCCAAAGCCGTTTCACATCACATTTCAGCATAATGAGGTACGACGGTATCATATCGCAATTTGAGCTCGGCATTATGACAGGAAAATATGTTTCATAAATGTTGCTGTTGCTGTTGCCAAGCGTAGCGAATATCCCGTCGATGCCGAAGTTTCTTTCCGAACAAATTATAATTAATGGCTCTCACGTCAGAGAGCGCTCGTGTTCGCAGCGATAGAGTTTGCAACGTACACGACCGCGATTCATTTATCTATTGTGTTGCACAACACAAATAACCATTCTTCCCCAAAGTACACACGACGCCGCCCAACCCCCATTCAAGTATGAGTTATGCATTTCGTGTGTGCGCGAGCTGCCGTGTGTCCATTTGTATGATGTGTGTGCAGAATGCGCGGAATGACGCGCAAACGCGCTCGCACACGCCCCAACAAGAGGCGCTGTTTGAGCATCAGTTGCCAGTTTGAAGTGGTTTTTATAACCGCGTTGAGCCGCGCACACAAAAACTACAACATACCTCATACCTCACTCAAGTTGCGCTGTATGTTATGTACTGTGTCCCGGTTAGGTTGCATAACTCTTCCGGCGGCTGCGCTGTGCAAATACCGCTCCGAACAATTGCAATTTGCCACGCGCCAAGCACCACATACTGCGCATAACATACCATGAACATACTACTTCGATGAATCTGAATTTGTACGATTCTATATCACTTTAAAAAATATGACTACCGACTACAAATCTAGTACGTCGTCTGAGTGGAGTAGGCTTATAGTGCCTGACTAACGATCGGTTCAATCACTGTTATGGGTTCGGGTTTTTCTTCAAACGATGATCCAAGAGATTGTATCAAATGTTTTTGAAGAACCGAGTTGAAGTACCCATAAGCAAGCACAACAAATCTAGTACTTTTATAATTAAGTTTGAGAAAACCCTTGAGTGTTTGATGATGTTTGCGGGCTACTCCGATCAAAAGTTATGCCACTTTGAAGCATCGTACCAACTTGAGGTATCAATGGCTGTATACTAACCAAACTCCGCTCGAGCTCGCCTCGACATTCCGCCAGTGGTTAGCACAATGATTTACGATTGCCTCTATTGCCCCGAAACGGAACAACGCCGCACACACACACACACTCGCCGACAAAACAGGTACTACAGACTGTGGATCTACACGTGTAACGCTGTGCTGTTAATGGCGGTCTTTGTCTTCTGCGGCGTTGCCGGTAAAGTGGTGCTGGCCGACTATCGGCGACTGCTGATCGCCGAACTGAATCTCGGCCAGCCCAGCTTCATCTACGCGTATCTGGCTCTGCTGGTGCAATCCGGTAAGATTACAGTATAGCTTCCCTCTACTTCCCTCTATAGTCTCTCTCTTCACAGGCTTCATCCAACTAATCGGCTGCCTGGGCGCCTTGCGACTCAGCGAGAAGCTCCTCAACGCCTACTGGTGCCTGCTGCTCGCCCTGCTCGTCGGCGACGTGCTTCTCGGGCTGTTCTGGCTGCTCAAGTTCGACCGCATCGTCGGAGGACTCCCGCCGATGCTGCGCATGCGCGTCCAGCACGAGTACGGCACCGATCCCGACTTCACCGAGCTGTGGGACCGCATGCAGCTGGAGAATCAGTGCTGTGGCGCCGTCGGACCGCAAGACTATCAGGCGCTGAATCGCTCGTATCCGCTGTCCTGCTGTGCGGCGCTCGATATGGGTGAGATGATGATGATGCCGGCAATGATGATTGCGCGACGGCCACTGTCCGCTGCGGCGGCGGCGTTCCTGCGGCCGGCCGGCGGTGGAGTGGTTGCCGATGGGGGCGGCGGCGCCGCAGTGGCTCAGATGTTGACGCAGCATCATAAGTTGAATTTTACAGAGATTGCGACAATGGCTTGGGGTCAGGCGGTGACGGAGAGTCGGGCGGCCGGGGCGGGCATGATGGACGCGGCGGCGGCGGCGTCGGCGTCGGCGGATGGGGTGAAAACGGCGGCGGTGAACATGTGCCGGGCGATATACCAGCAGGTGAGTTGGGCGGAGTGGGCGGAATGAAACTAGTATGCTTCGTTTGACCAAGGTATTGAACCTTGCTATGAGCAAGTCCCTCGGAAAAAAACAAGCGAATACAGAAGCCTGCATTTCGTTTCTTTTGATTTATAAAATCTCAATGATATCGCCATGATTCGAATGAATATATGCGTTTATTATTCACTTTGTTGACCGACCAGAAACCCGTTTCAGCTCAACATAGCGTCAATATTATTCGCGTTTCATATTTCGTGTTCGTGCTTCGGTAATTCGCTGAAAAATATCGATTAAAAGGGTATAATCGAATCAATATTCATCCGGTCCAAATCTGTGCGGCTAACTGATTAAAAATTCGTGGAAGAATGTGCTCACACGCCGCTCAGTCAAGCATATTATGACGAACCAAATATAGTACATTTCATTAAATATTAATTGGAAATCGTCTGGCTTCGAAAGTACGAACAATGTTCGAAATCAGCGCCGCAGAAGGTTTCACGATGTGGTCGTGGTTTTTCATTCGAGCATTTCGAATTCTCTACTGCGCTCTGTGGGCGAGTTGCCCACATGTGTGAGTACAGTAACCCAGCACTGCGGTGAATGGTCCTCAATTAAATTCAATTATATTTCTACGGATACTCCGCCCTAAGTGAAAAGCATAACGCAAAGTACATAACGTGTGTGTACGTGTGTGCGAGTGCATGTCGCATGATGTGAGCAATAATAAATTGATGGTCGCGCATAGCAGAGGGCGAGTGTGTGGTTGTTTGTTTTTGTGCCACAGCGCCAGTTTTATTATTTATACCCCAAACATATCTGACTGGCTGATCGAAAACAGTCTCCTCGTCGGCCCGACATCAACCAGGTGAATAACACTCGAAACTCGAGTACATTTTGCCTAATCAGCCTTTAGCTTCAAATAATAGAATAATGTCAATAATATTGTGCCCGATCCGCGAATATATTTAACAAGGTTGTACTTGTGTGTTATAATATTAAACTGGCTACCCGAGAGAAAGAGGAAGAGCTAGAGCTATCAAGCTACTTACGAGGTGTAGCCTATCACCTCGTAAAAGAGCTAGTGCAATATTTTATCACCTCGAAACATAGCTTGTTAGCTCTTTTAACCTCTCCTTAACTAGGTTATTATTACCCTTATAAAACCTCGTAAGACCTTTCAACTAGCTTATTAGCTCTTTAGACCCTGTGAGACTATTTAAGACATTGTAAGACCTCGTAGCTAGCAAGTTAGCTTCAACTAACTTATTATTCCTTTTAACACACCGTAGCAGGCTTATTAACTTTTATGTTTATAACGGGTTTAACCCGGTAACATCTGTATAAAGATAGAGCTAGGTGTTCGTATGCTTTTGACCTCGGTCAACGCACGCCGTAAAACAAAACAGAGCCCAAACACGCGTCCAAACACCCGACAAAAACGTGTCGCGCGCATCGCGTGTTTGTGTTTGTGACTGGATTGTCGCTTATCTCCCCCACCCATCACATCTCACCATCAGGGTTGCGCCGACAAACTCGAAACCTGGATGCGGAGCACCGCAGGCATTCTGATCGTCATCGGCTACTGTGTCATCGCCTTCCTCAAACTTTCGTTCCTCGGCATCCTGCGCTACGAGATCAAGGAGATGATCCAGAAGATCAAACTCCTGCAGACCGAGTTGGCCACCTCGATACTGAACGGTGGCGGCGCACCGGCCGATGTGGAGCAGCAACAGGTGAGTGTTGGGCGGATTGTTCATCTCTGACACTGGGTTTTAATTTTCAATCAACAACAATGTTTTTGGCCCGCCTCCGCAGAACTGCATCCTCCTGCAGATACCCAACACGAACGTGAACAATGGGCCGCTGAACGCGCCGCCAAAGGTCGGCAATCGTGACCGCGAACGGAATCGCGTCGGCAGCGGCGAGAGTGAACGGGAATCGCTGCTGCTGCACGAAACCGCCGCCGTCACGCCGAAATACTTGCGCCAGCAGCGCAGCACGCAAAGCGCTGGCGCGTCCGGCGGCGCCGGTGTCAGTGGCATTGGAGCCGGTCCAAGTTTAGGCATCAGTGGCGCAGAGCCAGTCGGTAAGTCTTGTTGGCGAATGGCGAAAGTTGGTCAGGCGAAAGTTGGTCAAAGTAATATGACACATTTCTGTGGTTTGCATTCAATTGGATTTTTCGCCCAGACGGCAGCGATGCGGCCAAATCAATAAACGGCAACAACAACTACGAACTGACTGAGTTCGACACCAAGGCGCCCACCTACAGGTAAGGCATACGAGTTGCACGCGCCCCTCTAAGATGATTGAATTTGGATTCAACTTGGGATTGAGTGGAAGCGATTGATTGGCAGCAATCACATTTCTATCCGTCCTCGTTCCTCGTCATGTTCTTCAGAGAATAGAACAATATAATTATGGCCAACCTCCTCCCCTCACATCATGTGTGTGTGCTCCCCTGACCGAATCCATGCTCTAAACCAACCCCTAACCAACCCCATATTAACCTATATTAATAATGATATTTAGCAATATATTATATCCAATTACTATATACGATGCTTTCCGACCATATCTTTTTCTAGAAAATCAAAGTGGCCGTCCTTATGAGACATGCAGGCTTACATAGCTAGAGCACGCAGCGAGTCCGAGCATATCCTATGTACAGAAATCGACTGATTCGTATAAAACCCCAAAACACCGACGCGACATAGACCCAACCCAAAACCAACACAGACACCACCAATTCGAAACGCCCACGGCACACGGCCCTCCATTCCACCACTCGCACCGAACATTACACCGTCCATTCGCCCGGAAGACCGCACAAAATCACAAACACACACCGGAGGACCGGAGCGCACGGACATCACGCATTCTTGCTCACAGATTCTACACAGCATTCCATTGCACGTTGCCAGCATACTTGCACCATCAACCACAAAAATGCATGCCCAGAAAACCGAATACCAAAAACTGCATCCCGGAAATAATGTCGCCAAGACGACGACGCTCAAGAACAAAATTCCCTTCACAATCACGAGCACGCAGCATGAGATGATCATACCATACACTATACACAACATAAAACGTATACGATGAAACGGTTGGCTTCAGCACAGCACACGGAAGAAATTGAGACTGAGGTCAACTGCACACCGCACAAGCCATGCATCCTCATCCGGCCAACAACACGCCACCAAACACATCATCCACATCCATCACGCTCCGTTGCGCTCCGGAGCAGCACTCATTTGCGTTCTCTGAACCAACCGACACTGATTGATGCGTTTGACCGTATGTATAACAAACAACCCTATCATAACACCATCCCTACACTCTGAACCCTGTCTCTCATCATTATTCTTCCACAAAATATCATTTCATTTGTACACAACTTTCATGATTTCCCCCCGGTAGCGCCGACCGGCAAAAATTCGGGCCAATCGTTTAGCGCATGAGTTTCCCAATCGAGTTCGAGCGAGTGAATGGTGAACGATGATTAGCCAGCCCAGAAATTACGTTACGTGGCTAACGAGCATCGAACTCCATGTAACCTAATCACTTGCCAAGCAGTCCCCCGACAGCGATTCTCTGTGTGGTCGAACTCTATCGCCCGAAGGGAAAACATGCGCCAAATCGATTCGGATTAGGCCCCGCTGGTCGGATCGCCGGATGCACACACAACCGGTTTCGTTGTTAGAGATATTTTGTTGGGTTTTTGTGATGTTTGTTGTTTATCTTATTGGTTCTTCTCGATATCTATTGTGATGCATTTCTTGGTGGTCTATCTCTTCCTGTCTGTCTGTCTGTCTGCATATTCGTGTGTGTAATGTGTTCCAATCCTGTGTGAAAACCCTATAGGATGAACTACTTATATTCAACCATCTTAATCGAGTTTGATCTAGTGGATGCGCAACTAATAAATCCCCTTCACTACGGATGCGTTTAGTGCGTCCGACCAATCCAATTGCACCACCATTACGCAATGATCCCTTTATCCACCGGACCGCCAGGTCTCATCTATGTCATACGGACAAAAGACGCTTGAAGCGACCAGCTTTACCGGAGCATCGCCAAGGCAGATCTTATAGTAACATAATACGGTTTTTTTCCTGGTAGTGAATAGTGAGCGCACTTGCAATCCCGAGTGGTTTTCAAGCATGCTATTATATCGAATATCGTATGTGTGTATGTATGTTTAGGTGGGGAACCATTCCACCGCATCTTGTGAGCTTTCACGGATCCTTGAATGTCTATAGTGAATGTCGATGTCCCACAATATACCTACATCTGTACACCGTAACACATTATTATACCCAATGAATGGATTCGATGTCTATAAAACTAGCATTTGGTGTGCGTACCTTCTCGTTTGTCGTATAAAACCACACGCAACCACCCCTAAACCCCAACGTACTCCAATCGAGTTGCATGTATAAAATACCGTGAACACTTATTAATGTGCACTAGCCACTCTAACCCACACGACACACTCGATTCCGCCGTCATTCCGCCGTTAATACACACACACACTCCTATTACATTCACATGAACCCCACACTCGAACACACAGACATTGCGCTCGAATGACGTCGCTCGCCCCAAAGAAGCTCTTAATTACCAAGCAATCGAGCTCAGCGTTTGGAAATCCATCTTCGTCGGTCTTCACTTCACCGGCGAGGGTGTTTAATTGAGTTTTGTGACGATTTCTCAGTCATCATTGTCTCCCATCGTCAGCGTCGTTTACTCCGTTCCGTTCCGCCGAGTACAACTTGACACTCATTCGTTCGCGTTTCTAATTGCTCCACTGTTGAGCACCTCTACATTCGTTGCATCTTTGCCGCCTCGCCGCTTCGAAACCACAGAACTTTGTCGTCGTCGTCGTTGTAATAGAAAATTGTGACATCCTTCCTATCATAGCAGTTACTACACGCAGCGGCGCTTAAAACCGAACAAATTGAAGTTATTTATTTACTCGCGAATATTTTCAAAAAGGTTGAAAGTTATAATATCATACCGTACACGGAAGAAAGAGCTAGTGCAAACATGATACGTACGAGGTGTGAGCTTGTACGCTCATTATAAACTTAACAAACTTGTTAAGGCACCTCTTACATGCACCTTGATAATTCCTAAATCCAGGAAAGAACGAAGGCAACTGGTATTAGAGCTTGCTCCCTAATTACCTTGCCACATAGCTTGTTAGCTTTTTTGACACCACGTAACTCTTATTCACCCGTTTAAACCTTGTAAGGCCCTTTAAGACCTTGTAAGACCGTTTAAGACCTCGTATCCAACTTATTAGCTCTTTTAAGACCTAGTAAGACCTTTAAAGACCATGATCCTCTAATACCTCGTAATTAGATCGGTTTCTTTATAACACCTCGTTACTAGCTAATGTTCCCTTTTAACACTTCGTAGCTAGCTACAATACAATATTACAACTTGCAATCTTGTTGAAAATATTCGCGGTTTGGGCCCAACATTAGTAAGAATCGACATTTTCATTGTAGGCTTTGCTTTCAAAACTGTTCTAACTTGACCGTGTTTGGATTCTCGAACAAAATGTTTTTTCAATGCTCCAAATGCTGTTTGTTTTTAGGATTCAAGCGCCGCGCTACATACAAACCACTTCTTCCCTTCGCGTTTCAACTTCGCAATCTTTGCCTACATAACTCCCACTCACACTCCCTTTCTAGACGTCGGAACTTAGCATTGTATGCCCCGCCGCGTGCTCGGATGTCATACAAATAGCGTTGAGTGCGCGGTTCTCTGCAAATTGCACACAAAAGAAGCCGCCCAAACGCGAACTCAAATCTACTACAATGGCAGCCGTCGTTGTTGGCAGACGTCGCAGTCGCAGTGGAGCTCGATGCCAAGTGATGCCATAATCATATTCCGAGACGTGATTGGCGAACATAATACATGCGCCAAAGCACTGCGGCTTCTGCACGACTGCTGCTGGTGCTGCTGCTGCGTGTATCGATAACGGGTCGTCATTTTCGAATTTTCCTCGTGTGAGTGTGTCTGTGTGTCGGAGTGTCTCGATATGTGTCGTGCAGACGTGCAAATTGTTATTGATATGCGGGTTTGTGCCCCAAACTCGATCACGCACGCACACAGCTCCACAGCACGACAGCACGACACGACAATTCCCGCACACACTCACACACAGACACACACACATCATCCATCACCGCAGCCGACACGACGGGCGACACCACCACATATTGGCACGAGTGCGCTTCGGGGGCGCATTGCGGGTGGATTTATGTTCGATTTGACATTGGCATTGGGTTTCATGGTTTCATATGTGTGCGTATGCAAATGTCTTCCGTAGCGCACAGCATGTCTTACGTGTCGACGTTGTCGCGATATTCGTCAGACAGACACGACACGAAATTCCAGATTCCGCAGCATTGCCAGCAAAGCCAACGGCATCAGCGACGACGCATGATATCCGGTGGCATTTTTGTGCCAGCGGAGGCACTTACGCAGTCGCCCGACCATTTTGTGGTCGCATTTTCGACGACAAAATGTCGGATGATTCGATTAGGGCACGTGTGTCAACACACATGCACGCGGGGTTTTATTCCCGTTGTTCGTCGAGCCGCGGAACGCACACACGTGTCGTGACTGCGTGACACGTGGCATTCGTGTCGACACAGTGGTTTAAATACTACTTTGATGGCGGTTCTTTCTGCAGGGTCTGTGGGATCAAAGCGGAGCAAAAAATGCGTATAATTCAATGAAATGGTATTCGCTCAAAGTCCCCAAATGTCCGGTATTTTTCTGCGTGTGCGAAAGTTCACGAAAATGATTGTTGTTTGATGATAATATGGGTATTTTTGCAACAAAGTACATAATTTGAGTATAATTCGAGAGGCTCACAGACAGAACGGGAGAAATAGAACGAAGCGATGCACTCAGGACCGTAATGTTGATATGAGTGGCCAATCCGTGACACCGTGCTCGAGTGCGTGACACCTCTGTGACATCGAAGCTCGAAAACAACAAATGCTTCGACAGATAACCGAACAGACGCGAATCCTAATGAGTTTATTGTGTCCATTCCATTTGTGCGCTGCGCAATGTGTTGATACCGATTAATATAATGCTGGCTAGACTGTGCCGTTTGGAACATTTTGTAGAATAGAATAGGAACAGCAGAAATAAAATAGTAAAGACGGTTTCTTGTACCATGTACCATGCATCAATTCAATCTGTAATACGTTTTATCATTATTATTATTATGCAGTCCAGTCAGATTACATAAACCGTGTAAGAAAATCGAACTTTCCTAGTTTGAGACCATTTTTGGAGGACAAGCTACAATAATACGAACATTTTAATGATACTGTGTTGTTGAATACGAGTTAAACAACCTTAGAAGTGAGATTTATCAATGAAATCACAAACGCAATCACAGGAAAAGTATTCAAATATCTTATCAAAATGTGTGTCCATCGTTATACTTTTCTCTCATCTTCACTAACATTTATGGATCGCTCCCGGTCATATTTGGACATGGACATACCATTGTCGTCCTTCCACTGTTGTAATCTATATGGATGGACGTTTTGACATTATCTATGATTTTTCGTTTTTAGATTTCTCAGTATATATAATTTTTCAATCGCCAATTAAAATCTGT
>JANTBZ010041799.1:0-12447 GCA_024741255.1 Exechia fusca
GTGAATATCCCAGTTAAGTCGCTCATCGAACCAGACGCCTAGGTTTTTGGCTGATGGAACAAATGGGATAGGAGAGTGGTTTAATACAAGGCTAGGCCAGTTAGAGCGATCGACAGGGTTTCTAATGAATAGCATTGAGTACCCTTAACGATAAAAAATTATAAAAATCGCCAGGACATCCGAAAATATTGATTGCCAAAGTGAAAGGTCGCCAAAGGTGTATTTATGATTGGATCAGCAGGAATAATTTGACAAGAATTTCTTAAAACCAACGTTGATACTGTTCGTAACAAACGATAATATATTATTTTAACCACAATTTGATTTAAAAAACGCATAAATGTGCTCGAAATAACGAAAACAAATTTTTAACAACATTTTCCATGCTCATTTTTCGAGCCCATTCAGCCAAAGAGGTCAATTCAACGATTCCTTCGCTCAGGTTGTTGCTTCAATTCGCCCCGCTTTACTCGTAATACCTGGCTTCTTCCGATTAACATTCATTTTCATCGATGAGACACGTACGGGACTACAGTTCGTAACATTCGAGAAAGTCGGAAAATTAGTTTTCATAGCTTGAGGGGAAAGACTTTACATACATTTCACAGAATGATTGGGTACATGTGTAGCTAATAAAGGACCAAAATCCGAACAAGATATCTTTGATAGTTTTCTTGGAAAAATTCCCAGTTTCAAACTATCGCTACTCGTACACATTTGCGCGTTTTGCTGCGTGATGCGAGCATGCGAGCCGGCCGCACGCAAATGAATGGCATCGACACTAGTTGGCTGCATGAAAGTCAAGTTCAAAGCCAATCACACACGTTTGTGTCAGTGCTACTACATATGTACATCGAACAACCGTCGGAATGTGTGTGTGCCACGTTTGTGCCAATGGACTTGTGTGTAAATGTGTGAATTTGATATGCATTTGCATGGGAATATGTCTCTGTGTGTTTGTACGTCTGTGTATGCAAAAAGTGCAACTGCTCGCCGCCAAACGAATAGCATTACAATTTACAATACGAATCGGAGCCATTCGCGCTTTGCGCGCGCCGGCGACCACAATTGATATGTCCCATTGTGGCGTGAAAATCGCGTGTATATGGTATCCAACTGCATCGTTTGTCTGCTGCGCAGTGCATGTAATAACCCGCGCGATCATCATTCAGATTTACCGGCCGATCTGCTGTCGATTGCACGTTCACCGAACAAATGACGATTGCTGTCCGAGTTTGAAGCGAATCGCGTGTGCACTGTTTGTACAATTTCGTTTAGCATATGCCCGCAAATCAGTGAGCTTCGCCGAAAATATGCGCGGCAACAAATAATACCTACTATGTATGTAAACGACATCGACGGACGCGATCAATATTTGCGCCCATCACCGAGCCACCGAGCCAGAGTGCTCCAGAAAGCGATAATTGATGTTCGAATAATATTTGCGAATGTACTCGGCGCGTGTGTCAGCGCGGAGCGAAGAATGTGAGCCAAAAATATATTCGTCGCAATCCAGTCATCGATGGTGTGATAGATACAGAAAATCGATCGCGATTACGATCGTATTTCCTCGCAAGCGCTGTGCTGTTGTAGACGATCTGACAAATATAGCTGGGAAAACATGCTACCGTGATCGAACTGAAAGGTGAATGTACAAATGCCGGGTTTGTTCAATCGATCGCGTTTTGACATATTTATATCTAGCAATTTTATCTGTATACAAAGCCAATTGGCACCATTCTCGACACTAGGCACAAAACTCCATCACGATATGAAATAAAATCAAAATCAATAATATCAGTCATAATAAAATCTACAACTTTGCTCTAAGCAACTCACAAAACGTAACGGACATACAGTGGTGTGCAGATAATTACGCACGATTTTTATATCTGGGTTCTTGGTCAGAGCCAACGTATTCTAGGAATTCTGATGATAGAGATATGTGCATTCACTAAGTGCACAATTTTTCGTGAAGTTTGTGTGTTGTACAGGCCATAAGGTAGATTCGCGGAGCCGTTCCATTTCGAAAAACTCGACATATTAAATTCAAAATCCAAAACGATTTTTGTAAAAAAAATTTGGGTGGTAAGGTCTTGTGGGTATATTCATTACCAATCATTTGAGTATACCCACATCTTTCTAAGTCGCTCCTGCGAAAAGTTACGTAAGTTAAACCAAGCATGAAACGCAAATATTGTGTATGGGAAGTGAAATAAAATCATGCTCTCAATACAAAAAAACCTAGTTTCGGATTTTGAATTTTTTGGGTCTCGTGTTTCGAAACGGAACGGTTCCGCGTGCCCAACGCGTGGCTTCTACAAGTTTCAAACTTCACAAACATTTTCGCACTTATAGTGAATGAACATCTCTTTATCATCAGAATTTCTAGAATACGTCGGCTCTGATATAGATACGTGCGTAATTATCTGCAGACCATAATACACTATTGCATTTAAAGAGAATGTTGCGCTCGACATACGCGCAAACATACAAAAATCAAACTAAAACTAAACCGGAATTGAATTGAACATTCACCTTAAAAATTGACGACGATAGATGGGGAACACATGCACACGCCGAGCAGATCATCTCGACTGTATGCGATTCAAATCTACTAGCATCGCAAATGTTGCGAATTCGAGCGCACACGGTTGTATTGCAGGTGTGTTCTATAGGGTGTATAAGTGTATATACCTGGCGGATATGTGTCGCAAGTGTGTGTGAATAAGTACACATAGGCGAGTGTCAACAAATGGCTTTGTACATATGTCATATGCAGGTTTTTGTGTATGTATGTGCCTATTTGTCTGCCCGCCGTCGCGCACATCTTCAAAATCACATTTTTCACACAGACACAACCGGCATTTGTTGGTTGAATTATTATCGTCTGCGTCTTGGGAAAGATGTACACGTACAATTATCGCACTCTCAGTGATGGCGCCCGTCGTCTTGATGTCGGCCTCGTCGTCGTCGAGACACCGTCTCTTTCCGAAAACACATCCAGTTTCGATAAGACGGCCGTGCTGCGCAGACGTCGTTTTTCGGATTCGTTGTTTCGGTTCATCTCGTTTATGACGGCTGCGCTCCGTCCGTTTGCAGTGTTATCTATCACGTGTGTTGCATAATTGGCACACGCATAACTCACAACACAACGCGACACTGCGCAGGAGCGAGATACGGAACACGTGCCAATGGCCACAAATCGCCGTGATTAGAGACGCGGTGCAATTTGCGCTGTTGAGAAAACAGCGACAAGCATAATGGCGCATTACGAGAAGATCGATCGGACATCGTCGACCGTGACGAGTACGCCAACTGTGGGCGACGGCGCCTCGACGATGTCCGCAGCCGGCGCCGGTGCCGGTGGCGGAGAAGCGCCGGTGAGGCGGTACATTGATACGACGTTCTTTCAGTACAGCAAAGTGGGCAAGATGTGAGTTTTCGTAGTGCAGAAATTGGGCGGTTTGGATGAATAGTTACACTTTGAACTTATCACTAAAATTTGAATGATGACTTTCGAAAATGGAACGCTTAATCGTAAAATATTTACAACCTTCCGCTCCACAATTGTAGAATAGGAACTTAAATTTGAGGTAATTTGCAAAAGTTATAGTGTTTTGTAACTGGTGTGTGAATTTCTATGCACAAATTGATATAATATTCTTCGCGGTTTCAAGTCTGTCATCAAAAGTCGATATCATGGTGCGTTTTTAAAGCAAAGATTCCAAACTGTTCAAACATCTTATCAAACGATCTCTGCCTAACATCTGCGTATGTGTTCTAGTGCTTTGCACAACCAATGTTCTTCAATCCTATTACGATTCATGCTGCCTAATTTTTATACATTCGAGCATTGTAGAAATCACCGAACACTCACAATTCAGCAATCGAAATACCAAATCAAGAACAAGAACACTAGTTCTCTAATATATTCTATCAAATAAAATTCCATCAACAATATAAAGTTCCATGACGTTGCCCGTATATGGGAATTGACAATAATAACTCGTTATCCAACCACTCTGGAAATATGCTTCAGTTGCTATGTGACTTGCTATTTTTAAGGCGGCAATGCTAAACAGCAGCGCCAACATAAATCGCAAACATCGTTCAACTTTGAAAATAAATTGATTAGCATTCAATTAGATAGTCCATATTCCATATTCGAGCCCCTGCTAGCGTTTAGGGGCTCGCATGTGACACACTTCTTCGATCATTAAACTAATATTGACATTTTTATCCGTAGGCCACACGACAACAACGGCGACGACGAGAGCCTGGACGGCATGTCCGAGGACTCGGAGGGCGCCCACCTGAAGCCGCGCCGCCAGCATTGGGCCAGCAAAATGCAATTCGTTTTAGCTTGCATTGGTTACTCGGTCGGCCTGGGCAACGTGTGGCGCTTTCCCTACCTGTGCTATAAGAGTGGCGGTGGTATGTTATTATTGATTTAATTCAAATTTGAACAAATAAAATAATGTAAGGATTTCCATTGCAGGCGTCTTCCTGATACCCTACTTCATCATTCTGGTCATTTGCGGCATTCCGATGCTGTTCATGGAGCTGGCGGTTGGTCAGTACACCGGACGCGGTCCGATCGGCGCGCTCGGTCAGCTGTGCCCATTGTTCAAAGGTAATAATATTCAAAAGATTCGCACGACACAATCGGCGTAGACGTGCTAATTTCTGTCTTGCATTCCGAATCCGATCAACTTGGCAAATCCCCTTCGAATGACTCTGATGATTTATCTACGATCTCGTTCGCCCAATTGAGTCGTAATATAGTCGATGCGATCGCGTCCTAAATCAAGATTCAACATCATATATCACATCACGAACGCTGCTACGGCTTGGCATGTGATCGCATTTGAATATCAAGTTGGTAGCCGCAATGTAATACGCAATTTACGCGCGATCACACACACGCGAGATCTCGATCTTGATCAGGCGCGGCGATCGGAAAAAATGTAATTACGATCGAGCATGTAGTTAGCACACACACAGACGCATATGCGTGCGAGATAGGCACGCCAGATGCGACCGCATAAGGTGTATAATTAACATAGCTAAGGTGTGAATAGCCGTTGGCACGAAACACGCCATGAAGCGATTTTAATCGCATTTTAATTATTACAAATGATATTGCTAACGGCTCCACACAGAGTGCACATGCTTACACACTTGTGCGATCGAACGGAATTTGCGTATGCCGCCGATAGAGGAGAACACCCATGCATTATCGCGCGTCGCATCGCTTCCATTCCGGTCACGTGCGATCGCTTGCTCGCGCACACCCAAATCGGCGCATGACTGACATGTGTTTCGTTTGATTATTCTGCCCGAAATCGTGCGATGCCTTTGAATTGCGCTGATCGATTGATCGATCGAAGCGCTGAACTACTTTACCGATTTTATCTAAATCGTTTCCAAATTTCAAATTAATTTGAATGAACAGATCTTCTTTTCACATGGTTCAAAACATACCAAAATATAATATTAAAATACTAAGAGAGAGTTTGCGAACAGATTTAGGTAGGCTTTAGGTCGTTGTAGAGTCGGGTTGATTACGAGAACTGTCAAGCATTCAAAACACTTTTTCACTGGTTTGGACTTCTGGAAACAATATGCGATCGATAAAATATCCAATATCCCCATCCAAAACCTGCTTCTATTTAAAATGGAAAATTCCAAGGGCCCTGGAATTTAATTTAAAGTGAAGTAATAAATGCGTGTGTAGGGCCCTGGTGACAAACATCAATAGATTTTTTAATTCATCGGTGATGTACATAAATGTAAATTACAATCTAATTTCATTAAAAGCGTATCTCTTCCTGAGATAAAACTTATCTCAGGAAGAGACAATCAAGCGTATCAACTGTCATTAAATCAACGGAATACGATTTGTTGCATGGTTTGCGTCAAATAACCGACTATTCTACGTGCATCGATCTGTAAATTGGCCAAGTAATGCTAGAGACGTATATCTAGCGATTATCCGAACTCAGACTTGAAAATATTGGAACGTGGGCCAAGTATTTATTTTCGTCAACATCTCAAACGCATTCTAATTGATAACGTTTCTTCCCCATACCAGGCGCTGGACTGGCCAGCGTGGTGATCTCGTTCCTCATGTCCACGTACTACAGCGTCATCATTGCGTACGCCATCTACTACTTCTTCACCTCGTTCCGGCCCGAGATGCCGTGGGTCGACTGTTCGCAACGCTGGGCGGGACCGGACTGCTGGATTCCGGAGCGCGCCGCGTTGAACATGACGCGGCCGATGAGTCCGCGACCGCCGTCGGAGGAGTTCTTCGAGTGAGTGATCGCATGGAAAGAAGAAAGCCTAGAGTAGTAGATTTATCAACGACATTTTCTCGGAATTTCAGGAACAAGGTCCTCCAGATGACCAACGGCATCGAGTATCCGGGCGGCATGCGCTGGGAGCTGGTCGCCTGTCTGGTGTGCGCCTGGATCCTCGTCTACTTTGCCATCTGGAAGTCAATCAAATCGTCAGCGAAAGTGCGTTACTTCACCGCCACCCTGCCCTTTGTACTGATCGTCGTCCTGTTGGGACGATCGCTGACGCTGGATGGCGCCGAGCAGGGATTGCGCTTCTTCTTCAAGCCGAACTGGGCGCTGCTGGCCAACGCCAATGTGTGGATCAATGCGGCGGCGCAGAACTTCAATTCGCTGGGCATCGCATTCGGGTCGATGATCTCGTTTGCGTCGTACAACAAGTACAATAATAACTTTTTGCACGACGTGCTGGCGGTGTCGTTTGTGAATGCGATCACCAGTTTGCTGGTCGGGATTTTCGCGTTCGCGACTCTGGGGAATATTGCGCTGGAGCAGGGTTCGTCGGTGGAGTCGGTGATCAGCGATGGGCCAGGGTTCATATTCATTGTGTACCCGCAGGCGATGGCCAAGATGCCGGCGGGTCAGATGTGGGCGGTGATGTTCTTCTTCATGCTGCTGTGTCTGGGGCTGAACAGTCAGGTGGGTGGATAAGACGCCATGGAGTCGAGAATACCTTTCTCAAAAACAGTTTGAAGTTCCTCGAATATAAACAAAGAAATAACGACGTTTAAAAATCTATTCCATATCTAATTTATGCTCTGAATTTAAAATCAATCCTTCGTCTTTTTCCGTGAGTTTAGTTATCCCATTCCCACTTTTTATTTATCCCACTCCAATAGAATGTAACTAATCCCACTCGTTCCTCATTACCCTAGTTCGCCATCGTCGAGGTGGTGGTGACGTCCATCCAGGACGGCTTCCCCGACTGGATCAAGAACAAGCTCGTCTACCACGAGCTGCTCGTCCTGATCGTCTGCTGTGTGGCCTTCTTCTTTGGCCTGCCCAATTTGATACAGGGCGGCATGTACTACTTCCAGCTGATCGATCACTACGCAGCCTCGATATCGATCATGTTCCTCGCCTTCTTCCAGATCATCGCGATCGCTTGGTTCTACGGAGTGAGGCGTTTGTCGAAGAACATCAAACAGATGACGGGCAAATCGCCGTCGCTGTACTTCCGCGTGTGCTGGCTGGTGGCGGCACCGATGCTGCTGATCGTAAGTAAAAATACAGTTTTTTCTCTTTCGGAAACTATACTTTTTAGGACTCTCTAAGGTTCTCTTGATTTTCTTATGAGGCACCTGTTGCGAGTAATTGAACAAGTCCATATGTTGCTTTATTTGAATATGTAACTGCATTATGGAACACTAAAATCTCCAGTTTGGACTAAATTTATCTAACTCGATCTATCCTTCGCAATCATCAGGGTCTGTTCATCTTCAGCCTGATCAACTACGAGCAGCTGACCTACCACAATGGCGTGTACGAATATCCGGCGTGGGCGCACGGCATCGGCTGGTCGATAACCGCGATTTCGCTGGTCTGCATTCCGATGTATGCCATCGTGACGGTGGTGCGATCGGAGGGCGAGACGTGGTTTGAGGTACGTAATTAGTATTTTAACTAGACAACAAGAATAATATTTGAATTCTATGGATAACGACTAACGACTAAGGACACGAATGGATCGATTGTCTGCCCAATAATGTGCGTCGATTCTCATCAATCAAAAGCCTACCTCAATGACCCAAAAACATTTTGGAATAAGGCCTTAAGGCAGCGATTTCCTATTCATCTTTAAAAAGCTACAGTTGTGTGCATAGACGTACGCACGATACTTTAAAGACGCTTCACTTGCGAATTCTAGTATGAAGTGTTCCAAAAATGAAATGTTGTTTCCAGTATATGATAATCCCATGAACAATGTTTGAAATTATCAAAAATATTACAACAACAATTCACTCAACATATAAGGTATTTGAAAGGATAATTCCTTGATTCATGGTCGATTCATGGTCGAATTCAGTAGAAGAACTAACTAACTTTGTAAAATATGTTTAAAAAAACTATGTTCTATAACCTTGAAGACCGTTCTTGATATAATTTCATAGTTTTCGAAATATGTATGATATTCGACACATTTCGAAAACTTTGGAATTTGCGAGAAAAAAACGGTATGTGGAAGGATAATCGGATCAGTCGGACACTCGCTGAACTGAGAACTCGCTCCAAATACAGACATCCGATTTTCAAAGAAATTGGAACCTATAGGATATTTTGTTCGGAAGCACATTTCAGTGTTTTGAAAATTACTATAGAGTAGATGTCAATGGGACACTCGGCTAATTTTAAAATAGGAATAGTCCGGTTTGATGCTCTTGAAACATGGGTTCACATCATCGATTTACGTTATGCTCATAAGTACGATATTTATTTTTTTCATTTTCCATAGTTATAGCTGAAAAGAATAGCTTTCACAAGTGGCATATTTTGTTTATTCTTTTCATGGTCGAAATCAGTAAAAAAAACATGATGAATCAGGTGATTTTCTACTGAATTCGACCAAGCATTTGTTCATTTCGGAAAACCACCAACTAACTTTGAAAGATAGATTTTTACCAAAAAATTCTATGTTCTACCAATTTGAACAACGATATATGATATTTGTTCCAGCATTATCAATAAATGGAATGTATTTTTTAGTTGAGAACGGATACCACGAATTACGTTACGTTGACGATAGAAACGTCAAACATCTAACAAACTAGATTGAATTGCATTCGATCCGCCGTATGCAGGCATCAACGCAGGCCCGCCATGCTTCTTCTTCACATGCAATAATGTTATGGTTTTCAAATTATGTCAAGAATGGTATTCAGCAGGTGTCCGATTGAGAGGACACATATTTGGAAACGACGGAAACACGACATGATACATGAAAACGTTATATGGACACATTGTGGAGGATGAAATTGGATACCAAAGATGTTTCGAGATTTTGAAAATCGGTCGGGGAAATTCCACCTCAACAGTTTATTCACGTAAACAAATTGCCCTACATTTTATGCAGTTCAACGAATAAATTTAAGCACAAAATATACAAAATCAATTACAAATCGGAAACGAACAAAAGACACAGATCTGTAAAAAAGAGCATACATGGAAAAACGAAGATTGATGAAAACTCGGGTCAAAGCTATCTAGTACCTCATCCAGAATGGCTGTATGGACCAACAACACAAAACAGCAGGAAAAGAAGTTGATTTTATTCTGATTATTTGATTTCAAGACTGTAGCGCAAAAGATCGATCGATGACAACATGCATGGAATTCGCTTCCTCTGCCAACAAACCTGAAACCCAACAACAACAACATCTTTTAGCACAAAATAGACATGGGCACAAGAAACAATCACACATCTGATACGAACGAAAGACGCAGATCTTCAAACATGGGAAAACCAAGATTAAAGAAAACTCAGGTCGAAGCTATCTAGTATCTCATCCAGACTGGCTGTATGAACCAACACGAATAAGCAGGGAAAAAAATGTTTTTGTTCTGGTCATTCGTTTTCAAGACTGTAGCGCATAACGTTCGATGACAATATGGACTTCGCTTTCTCTGCCAACGAACCTGAACCCCAAAAACAACAAAAACATCTTTGGAGGCCAAACAACGGCATGCATTCCGAGCCATTCCAATACATAAAAATTGTTTAGTTTTAAACCAAATCAAGCACAACATAACGCTAGAACTGTACGTAAAAATGTATGGTAACGTACATATATGGAACGCTGAAACTCTATGAAATGTAGGGTGAAATCCATATTACCATACATGTCTTATAAAGGACTGTGAATACATTTTAGCACAAAATACACACGGAAACAAGCAACAATCACAAATATGAAACGAACAAAACAAGCAGATCTGTAAAAAAACGTGCATACATATAAAACACACGAACATCTAGTACCTCATCCAGACTGGCTGAAAAAGCAGAGTAGAAGGAAAAGACTGTAGCGCGATGACAATATGGACCAAACAAAACCAAACAACAACAACAACATCTTTGGAGGCCAAAGCCCTCATTCCAAGGCATTCCCATGCACACAAAAAAAATAGTTTCAAACCAAATTCCCCACCAAATCAAACACAACAAGAGGCTAGAGAACTAACCTCGGAACGGGTACCGGACACGGCGCTCCTCGGCGGCGCGTCTCTCGGCTCTGTGACGGCGGCGAGTGGCAGACGATCGCGATCGCGTGCGGCGACGTTCGCGTGCCCGGCCGCCCACCCGACCATCGCGATCAGCACGATCGGCTCGACCATCGCGATTGCGATCGGCTCGATCAGCACGATCGACTCGACCATCGCGATCACGATCGGCTCGATCAGGACGATCAGGACGATCGGCTCGACCATCGCGATCACGATCGGCACGATCGGCTCGACCATCACGATCACGATCGGCACGATCAGCTCGATCAGCTCGACCTTCGCGATCACGATCGGCTCGACCATCGCGATCACGATCAGCACGACGATTGGATCGATCACGTCCACCACCACCACCACCACCACGACTTTCTAGCCCCACGTACGACAACTCAAACATCAGCTGGGGGGCGTAGTACATGTCGCCGTAGCGGATGAAGTGAATGCGCGGCGGCTGGGCGATGGAGAAAAATCGGCGCGGAACGAGGTTGCGCGCGTGATCCGAATTGTTGAAGATGTGCAGCTCCTGCGGGCGGCGGAAATGGTAAATCTAGTACGTGTTGGCGCATCTATATCGAATGTCTCGGAATGGTGCATTTATGAAATGCGGTTGAGGCGGTTCAAGCGGTTGGTGCCCAGAAACCATGTCATCGCTCTTTCGATTGAAATTATAATATGTCAATATATACAAAATATATCGTATGTGAGCGCTGTCAGGAACTTCGAAACGTCAGAAGCGTTCAAAGCAACGTTTCGAGGGATCTTTGCTGCCATTTCCTATTTTGCCAACTGGTTGAAACCGGTTGAAACACTGGCGTTCATGAAACTTCAAAAGTCAGCGATCCATCCTGAGGTTCGGCAGTTCAACAAGTTGTAGACAACGTACTAGATTTCACTGAATTGCTAATTATAATTGAGGCAATATGGACAACGTTTCCAGCCACAACATCGAAAAACAACAAAAACAATTATAATTGGATATATTTTTAATCTTCCAGTATTTCGAATGTTATGAGAGAAGTTGTACATTTTTGAAGATGTAGTTACCTTCAATAAAATGTCATTAGATCAACTATACTTTCATCGTAATATGAGATTTCGTGCTTTTGACATATTTTTTATATTTCATATTCGGAATAAACTAAATAAAACGTCGTTGATACTCGTCCATTTGCTCTTATGCCAACTGTATTTAATCTGTATATTAGGGGGTGAGTAGTCTGATCGTACTGCTCTGACTAATTTGTATTTGGTCGATCGTGCAAATCATCTGACGAGATACTAATCTTTATTGTCTTTATATGACTTCCATTATAGTCAAAACAAAGAATGACTTGTGCAATGTGTTTAGTTGTTGCAGCATTCAAACGAAGAACGACGAACAACAAATACAACAACAACAACAACACGTTCATAAAAATGTCAGATGTCAGCGATAAGCTCCAGCCATCGTACTAGATTTCACTGAAGTGCTAATTAGAAATTAATATTTCCCGAATCTATCATGATTCAGAATATCGGTTCTGATGTTAAAAAATGCCGCATCAGACGAATCACATTATTGATGCATACTTCACGAAGTACTAGATCATTTTGAATTTCAAAACGATACTCTTTCTTGAACGTCGTACTCACCCGCAGCCGCTCGGATCGCTGGATGGCATCCATCAGCAGCAGGCACATTCTACGTTCGAACACGATGATATAATGGTCTATCGGAATCTCGTCAGCCACCCTGCAGGGGAGTTTGCCATTGGGAAAATTAATTTAAAAGCCAGGTATTTTCGACCTGTCGTCTGAGTGGCGTAGGGGTAGAGTTCCTGCCTCACGATCGGAAGGTCCTGGGTTCGAATCCCGGTATGGGTGC
>JANTBZ010041810.1:0-12446 GCA_024741255.1 Exechia fusca
TTTCGAAGGTGATCTTGATATTTCAGGATCGTTGAATTTTGGCTATAGGCCTATGATGAGACTATGTAGTGGAACCTAAAAAGTGTGTATCAAAAAGTTTGTGTTTTCAATACCTCTCCCGGGACTTAGTGAACCATGTAGTACATGGGAATTCAAACTTGCCGCGTTCGTGTTAGCCACCGACAATGAGGCTTTAGAAATTATTATAATTGAAGTTGAAACACTGACGTTAACCCGAGCTTTCGTTCTGAGAACAATTTCTTGTCTACAAATTCGGAGAACACTCGACGAGGCAAAATGCGATTGCCGAATTCGAGTTGATTGGCAACAGCCACTAGCCATTATCCGTATATAATTACCAGTATAAGTCAGCAATATCCAGAAATGAATACAGAATATTTCACTCAAGGTTGTTTTTTTACCTTCATATCTTGAAAATCGTTGTTGGGGTGAATTTCAAGGAATTCAGCTAGAAGCAGGAGTAGTACAATTTATGGCGTTTCATGTGTTTATGGCGATATGCGTTTTGAACATAAGTACGTCGAAAATTGAATAATAATTAATCGATCCAAATAGATATCAGCAGTGGCGGAAGTACACACTTTGCGTCAGATTGGTCAATAGGAGCAGTTGATTAGGAGTGAAGTGTACATGTTGACTGTTGACCAGGCCTGGTGGTACTACAGGCCTGGTGGCACGAACGGATATTAGTCATCATGATAAAATAGTTCCACAAATAAACTATTTCGCTTGAAAGTCACGTCCTACGCATTTAAGCGTCCAATCCATCAGCGCGTGGGAAGCAGATTCGACCATATAGGACCAAAAAGCTAGATACCATTGTCATTGTCACCAAATGATCGGATGTTATTGTCCTCCACAACTGTGCACGCGCCAGATACTTGTTATCACGCAAAGACCACGCTTAGTAATTGCCGTCCACTTCAAACCACGCCACCGTATCGAAACCCCAAAATCCCACTGCCGCTAAAACAACCGAAAAACACAGTCAAGTCGAGTCAAGTGTATCTTGGTTCTGCTTTGCGATAAAACCCATTTATATGTACACTCAACCACTCATCAATCAGCTACCCCTTTACAGGCGCGCATCGATCCAGTTGCGGTAGAACGACACACGAACGTAAACGCCCGAGCGGTTCGGCCTGGCGCATCCGGCGCCCCACGACACCACACCGATCTGCTGGCCGTTCAGCGACAGCGGACCACCGGAGTCGTTCTGGCAGGCGTCGCGACCGCCCTGCGGGAATCCGGCGCACAGCATACCGGCGGTAATTCCGCCACCGTACTGCTGGTTGCACGTCGCCTGGGCGACAATCGGCACCTGGACGCCGCGCAGCACCGGCGAGTTCTGGCCATTCTCGACGGTGTGTCCCCAGCCGGTGACCCAAGCCAGAGCTCCGTTCGCGACGCCGGCACCCTGAGCGGGCAGCGGGATGACGGCAACGCCGGCCGGAGCGGTGTTCAGCGAGCTGGCCAAGAACATCAGCGAGATGTCGTTGTTCAGCGTCTGGCCGTTGTACTGCTCGTGGTTCTGGAAACGAGTGACGGCGATCGACTGGCCGACGTTGGCGGCGTGCGCGGTGGAGCCGGCACGGACGGTCAGCGTGTTGGCGGCAATGTTGATCAGACAATGGGCGGCGGTCAGGATGCGGTTGGGACGGATGATGGAGGCACCGCAACGGTGGGCACCGAAGCGCTGCATCGAGACGGTCCAGGGGAACTGCTCGATCTGGACGGCCTGGCCGCCGACGATGCGCTCCTGCGGCGGCTCCAGGATGGCGATGAGGCCGCCCTCCTCGGCCAGAAGCTCGGCGAGGCCGTTGCGGCCGGCGAACTCCTCATCGACGAACTGCTCGTCGATGTACTGGGGGAGCGAAGCGCCTGCAGGATCGGATGTGGATGTTTGTTAGTCGTTGAACCAATGTGGACAGACTGAGACTGTTTGAATTGGATATGTATGCTTACCCAGAGCGCAGGCAATAACTGCCACGAAAACCAATGCGACCTTCATGACTGGAGATGGGGGAGTAGTAGCGAAGGTGCACGATCAGCGCGTTTTATAGAAACGCGGAGGTCCGAGTGTTTTGTGGACGGTGTCCGGTTATCTCTATGGATGGGTCTACCTATCGCGACGATGCTGATTACCGCATACGCGGTATCTCGTGATTGGGTGCGGGATTTTTGCAGTTCATTCAACATGCCAGGTGCGCGTGTGTGTGTATGTTTATGTGCGAGTTTGTGTTGTGTATGAGGGTGTTTGTCTGCCTACGCGGAGTGTAGAAGGTATTTCCCCTGGAAAGAAATGCGGACTCGAGAATGGCTGAGCTTCGTTTATGTGCTACATTGATCGAAGTGGTAGATACAGTTAGGAATTTCTAAGAACAAATTTATATTCTGAGACTAATCGCTCAAGAGACTTGTTTTCGCTACTATGTACAAAGACAATGCACTACTCTAACATAATCTTGCTTGCTTATCGGCACTACAACCCGCGACGGGTCTTGGCCTCTCTTATATACTTCTTTGTATATGAAGAGTAGCAGGGCTTCATAACCGATTTCGGGTTTTCCAGATGCCATGTGGTTAGCACAGCGCTCCAAAGAGCAACGCTAGGCAACATTTAACATCCTTATTTGGATCATTGTTGGATCAATCGACATAATTTTCAATATTCACATCATGGGTTTTCAATTTGCTCATAGAAAATATCATGTTTGGTGTCTGAAAACTCCGTTGTGTCAACATTGACATCGGTAATATATGGTCTGCCTGGAATTGACCTTGTTCGAGAAATATATGAATAACTTCCGTAGCGTTGATAAAGTCGTTGCACATCAATTTGTGTTCCCAATTGCTCAACGGTTCAACAACAGTAGAGCACCATCAAAATATTGTTATAATGAAATGAATGCTTGAAGTTAAAAGTTAATTGGGCAGATGAGCATGTCTCTTACAAAACACCGCTTAGTGAATCATCGAGTATGACTTGTTCGATTGAATTGGACCTTTCTCCAGATGAGAGCTTTTGCTTCTCGTGAGCATTTTGCTCTTGGATTGGTATGATCCCAGTAAATGTCACGATTCCAGCACCAGTCAAAAACCCGAAGCAGAAGTCGCCAGCAAGTATGTGGCCCAAAACAATCGTGAGAAATGTTCAAGTATCCAACATGAAGTAGCCGCCGGCACCGATAGACTACTCAATACGCTATCTATCAGTCTGCGATAACAAACGCAACCACTTGACGAGAGTAAACAACACTCGAGTACTTCCTACAAGCCTTCCCATCGCATGGGTTCCGATTGGAGCCATTGATGCCCACACGCACACTTTCACACACTCACTAGCAACAGCAACAGCAGCTCTGGTCGAAATCGCGCTCGTAATTAGTCGTGTTAGACCGCATACAGAGCGTGTTATGTTCACAAACACGCACACACACACACACACACGGACGCTCATTATGCCAACGTACGCGCAATTAATCAATGTAAACAGCTCGAGTTCACGATAACGCCGTGGCACCGAGAGCGCATGCGTGCGTGTGCCGCCGATCTGCGTCTCGATAAGATGTCACTTCCTATTCGCACTACGCGCGCGCGCACACACAGAAATTCCGCCGAGCTAGCGAGCACGTTGACACGTTCACCGCGCGCAAAAGCCACCACCACACTGCCGTCCGGATCATTCCAACCCCAGACGATGTTGCAGACGGTTTGGATTTTGTACGCTGCGGCGGTTCTTGTGGCGTCCGCCAGCTGTTTTTCCTGGGCTGACAATGGCGGCAACGAGCAGCGCATCATCGGCGGAGCGCCAGCGTCGATTCAGTACTTTCCGTGGCAGGTCTGCATCTAGAAACTAAAATTCACTAAACGTCACCAGGACTTATAGCGATATCGTGGCAGACCTAGTCGAGATTCATAAGATCTCTTAACGCATAAATCATCATTGGAACGAGGGCTATCGAGTCTGTTTTCGGATACACAATAAATGCAAGGCACTTTTTTCCAGCGCCTTGAAACTATTGGTCTGCATTCAGACTTTTTTTCAACATAGATACCTATGACTTATTGCAGCTAAGAAGCTGAGATAGAGAACAAATTAACAATTGTATCGAGATTGAAGAATTATATAAATAGGAACTTGATCCGTGACTTAATGAGCCATATACTAGACTAACATGCGACGTCATTTTCTTGTCTAGGTCAATCCGGACATACCTTCGGAATAACTCTAATCTTTCAGTTTACATATCTTTTTTTGACTCAATTCAACTGTCCTTTATTGACGGTTGATTCATTCAAGGTTCTTAATTCCGAGAATGTAATTCCCACCTCTTACGCTTCCATCACAACTCTCGCCGTCTCGCCCTGCAGGTCTCCCTCACCTACTATCGCACCCATCGCTGCGGCGGCTCCCTGATCAGCGCCACCCACGTCCTGACCGCCGCCCATTGCACGTTCCGCGCGCAGCGCTCCGCCATCGGCATCCGTGCCGGCACCGCCGCCCGCAACTCCGGCGGCCACGTGCGCACCGTGCGCGACATCCTCGAGTACCCGGGCTACTCGCATCGCTCCAATGACTTTGACATCGCCATGGTGCGGATGTCGGCGGCGTTGCCGCTCGGAGCCACCGTTCAGCCCATTGCGCTGGCTGAGCGTGGCGCCCAGCTGCCCGTGGGCACGGCGGCAATGATTTCGGGCTGGGGCGACACGAAGGAGACGCCCGGCCACCAGCCGCAGCAGCTGCAGTTCGTGTCGGTGCCGGTGGTGGAGCGGGCGGTGTGTGCGGCCGCTTATGCGAAGCATGCTCGCGTGACGGCGGAGATGGTGTGCGCCGGGTTCGTGGGATTGGGTGGCAAGGATGCGTGCCAGGGCGATTCGGGTGGGCCGCTGGTGGCGGGCGGAAGGCTGTGGGGTGTGGTGTCGTTCGGGATTGGATGTGCGAGGCCGAATTTCCCGGGCGTGTACACCGCGGTGGCGGCGTACCGGCAGTGGATTGATACGGTGATGGCGCAGAAGTGAGGAGGAGCGGAAGAGAGGAATAAGGAGGAATAGAATAGAAAGTTTCGGCAATAAAGAAAATGTGAGAAAACCGAATTGGTTCGACATAATACGAACAACGGAATTCAAGTATCAACGGGATTTAGCATACTCGAAGGATTCGCTGATGTTCTAGGAAGGATTCACTGAAGTTCTAGTAAACCTATTCATGGAAGTTCTAGTACTAGAAATTATTTTAAATTGATGTTGATTTGTGTTCCACTTTTGAAACATATACACATTTATTGGAAGAATCATGCATCATTCTTTGTTACTGCTGAACATTCACCCTTATTCTGTTCCTGCAAGATTCTGTTCTAACAGAAAATCATGCGACAACTTTATCGTTTAGTATGTCTGAGTGGCGCAGTGGTAGACGAGGCAAGCACTCCCTCACTATCGGAAGGTCCATGTTCGAGATCTTGATTGGGTATGAATTGTATCTTCTCAAGAGGCCAAATGTTAAACGTTGCGCAGGGTCACTCTTTGGAGCGCTATTCTAATCACATGACATTCCAAAACCCGAAACCGATTAAGAAGTCCTACTAACCAGCGAAGGAAGTCGAGAACTGTAATGGTTTGTGGTCTATCAAAATTATGTCCATGTTAGGAATTACTGTCAGTTATCAAGGGCACAAGTAAGATTTGTGATTGTTCTCAAAGTATACAAATGATGTCAATGTCAGACACATATTTCAATTGACCTTCATTTTTTCCGAAATCTCAATTCTAGAGGCCTAAACAGCCAACTGAAAATCTACCACCCTACAATATAATTGACCCACCTAGTGCTGAGTTACCGATATTCTCAACATCCACCCAAATGTCTACCTGCGTGCAGGCGATATTCGTCGTTCGACGGCGCGGCCGTGAATCGAACTGATAAGGCCATCGTCGACGAATAACAATGAACTTTATCACAGTGACGTCACGTCATCGATACGGCACAGACACACAAATCGTGCATATTAGTCCGAACATGAATGCGCGCTGGTTCGTCGGGTGATATGAATCGTAATCGCGTAGAACGCGTGTAGGAAATTAGCGCGAATTGTGAACCCAGCAATGTAGAGTCGAGCGAGCGCACACAAACAAGGGTATAAATAGATAATAAAGCGAATATCGTGCTACAATATGTACAACACTTTGCTGACCAGGTTCATGTGTGGCTACTGCTAAGATAAGACAACACACCTTTGTGCACCGCGAACAAATATAAATACCATTCGCACAGTTGGACGGGGTTTAGTTCGTTACGATGGTCATTATCAAACTGTTGGCGATTTTCAGCTGCTTAGCGGCCGGACAGACCATAGGTAAATTGATTGAAACTGGGCTCGGAGTTATTTTCCGCAAGTACAGATATAGAACTTGATAAGCACCTTGCTAGAATGTCAAAATTTTAGATTGATTCAAAGCTATCAAATCTTGGCAGATATCATCAGAAATATCAAATATGTCCAGCATGTTGAGGTAAGTTTAACTAGGATATCTAGTCAGGATTGAACAAGTGGTAGACATCCTAACAATACTCTTACTGACGTGTCCATATATTGTTAATTTCGACTATCAACTGCCTAGATTATGTTCAGTCAAACATGATTCCATTGAGGTCGAAACAATCGGACGACGTATTCTTTCGTGAAAGATCTTTTCTTCAGAACTGACACGCGTCTTTTTTCACGGGAATAAATCTTGTATAAAGTGGAAGGCAATGAAATTGTGCTCAAATCTTCATCATTTGCTAGATTTATCAAAACTCGGTGTATCTTTTAGTTGGGATGGAGCAGTAGTGACGACTAATTGAATTGAGCATAATGTTTTCTAATATTTTTGCCACATATTCAATGCTTGATTAAATATATTTATCGTTATCCGATTTGAGTAAACTATACATTGTTTTGTTCGCTCACTACCAATACAATTTTCTATAATCCTAAAACTATTGTAATCGTTCAGTGACAGGTCCAAACTAAGCGTTTAGCTCAAGGGGACTCCCCATTCTTGATCACGCGGATTCTGACAGGGCGTCAAAAATGATCGTGATTGTTCGAAATGTCAATTTCTCATAACTTCGTTCATTGTCGATCCCCGATTTTAATATAATAACTGTCATTTGTTAATAACAAAATGTTATCTATACAAAATAATAAATAATTGTTCATAACTAAATTCCTTGAAAAATCGTTAAACTTCTTTATAATCCCTATAATCCCTATAATCATTGTTTTTGCCGATATATTATGGTTTTGGATCCAATAATTTCGCAAAAAAAGGATAAACTCGATGCTTTTTTACATCTCTGGAGACTAACATGTAAAACAGGGTGAATTGCCAGTCTTGTGGTGGCCATCTTTGACCAATGCTCACAAGGTAATGCATCATCCGTTCACAATACAATCGAAGATGATTTCCCCACCTTCCTTAAGTTATATAGTATGTTCCGATCCGATGGATACAACGTGATATACATCGAAGTAATGCTACTCGTCGGTCGAATAGTTGAAGACTATGCTCACTCCAATATATGATGATGATGAGACTATTCTCAAAAGAGTTGTTTTTGTAGATGAGAAAATAATGTTCATTCAACTGAACTGCATCATTGCGATCCTCGAATATAATTGTAGATACATGACTAGAAGTGCCTTGCAAAATTCAGCATGATTGTGAAAACAACTGAACATTGTCTTGCACGATTTTCTTCACTAGGGCTCTCTTTTATGAACGAACAAGACAAGATCTCACGAAATAAGGCTGAATGTTCTGCGAAGATAATGCTCAAACCTCAAAGCTCAAGTATAGCAACTAATCAGAACTAAATCTCCAAATCCATAGACGGCGCCTCCTTCGGCGGCGGCCTCCAGCCGCTCCGCGTCACCGATCGCATCGTCGGCGGCTCCGCCGTCACCATCGACCAGTTCCCCTGGATCGTCAGCATGCAGCGCTACGGACAGCATCGCTGCGGCGCCGCCATCATCTCGCCCACGCGCATCCTAACGGCGGCCCACTGCACCGACGGCATCAAGGCGGACACGCTGTCGGTGCGCGCCGAATCGACGTACAGCTCCGAGTTTGGGCAGCTGGTCGCTGTGACCCAACTGCACCAGCACGAGCGCTACAATCCGAAGAACTTCCACAACGATCTGTGCGTGATGTGGCTGGCGGCGGCGCTGGACACCAAGCCCAAGGGCGTCGCCGTTGCGCCGATGCCGTACGCTCAGCAGGCCATCGAGACGGGAGCTGCGGCTTGGGTGGCCGGATGGGGGCACGAAAAGGAGGGCGCCAATGTCAATTCGAAGGTGCTGCGTGCTGTGAGTGTGCCGATCATCGATCAGAAGCAGTGCAAGGCGTGGTATAAGAATGCGATCACCGATGGGATGGTGTGTGCGGGACATGCGGCCGGCGGCAAGGATGCGTGCCAGAACGACAGCGGTGGTCCGCTGACCGTGGAGGGCGTGCTGGTGGGCATTGTGTCGTGGGGAGTGGGATGCGCGCAGAAGCAGCAGCCCGGCGTGTATGCTCGGGTGGCGTATTATCGGGATTGGATTGACGGGTGGATGAGGGAGGAGGAGGAGCCGGGCACGACGACGACGCCGAGGCCGCGGTGGCGCAGGAGGCCGGGAGTGTGGTGATTTTTGTGTTGGAGAAATCAAATGAATAAAGATAAGCGCAACCAAAGGACAGTAGGAAATATGTTTCAATGAACGCGACCCATACCTGTTCTTATTGTACTTCTTTCCCTCAGACGTAGATGTTTATATAGTTCCAACTATTCGAATATTCTGTACGATTAACAATCAATTGCGGGCTACTTACTAGAAACGATATGTATTGCGTGAGGTAAGGTTGGATCAATTTATCATTCTAATCGTTATTTACAGCCGAAACGGAAAAATGTAATCGTAAGACATTTCATCAGGCTTCATTTCTGATGAACCTAGTTGGCAAGTAAAATGTCAATTCACGATGCTTAAACAAACCAAGGGCTTGTTTTTTCTCGATTAGGTTAAATTTGACGTCGAAAAATACATATAAGCTTTATTTATGTTCTTTGGAACAAATAAAACCGGCAGAAACAATGAAATAATAATATGGACGATCTGGAATCGTGAAAAAACACCAAAATCCCAAATAGGTCAACTTCTGTGTTCAAGACCCTACACGATCAAAGTTTAGAACGATTCTGATAAAAGACACATAATATTATAAATTCAGCAAAATATATCCTGCAAATAATTCTCATTTTATTCTATGCGTAATATAAAGACTCAGTGTATTGAGAACAGTCACAACAAAATAACAATTGTTACATTCGATCTTTTGCAATTGTTCCATGCTCCGTCGTCATCGAATGGCTCGAAGTTACAACACAATAATTATGAAAGCTAGTATGAACCAAAAGCCCAATTGATTTACTTGTTCGAGCTTTATTTGCCCTCTCAACTCGGAACCTCTCAAGTGTCAACAAGCTTCTGTGTTAATAATTCCCCTTTTCCATTACTGAAGCCCGATATAGTATTCACCAATCATAATTGGGAATTTGGGATCCCCTAGGCACAAGGCGCCGCAGTTTGCGAAAGGAGTCATGACATCCGTTGCTGGCTGGCTACTCACTATCTAGACTACCTACCTAGACTGCCAATGCTTTTATTTGTTACAAATCGATTTGAATCCAGGCATCCCAATCATTGTTTGTATATGTAGGTTCATGTGGATTACACAGCACATCAAATGTAGTAACCTTCCTGAGATATTTCAATGGATCAACGTGTGGGGAACACCCAGAAAAAATCTCGATAAGGCGTGGAACTTCTGCGTAATCAGTGAGCTCTCATTGATATCTCAAATCACAACTATAAATGTCTTAATAAGTCATGGCTATCAAGTTCGTGTGAACTGATAATTACGTGATTTGAAGAATCACTCACAAGGGGAGGTCACGCACGTGTCGTTACGGATCACGGCTAGTGTCTAGCTGATGATTCTAGGGTCAAAATAAAGATACCCCTCTAAATGGACTCTTGACAATGCGCCCTGCGGCCGAAGATATGAGCAGTTGAAGATTGAGTTATTGTATGTAAGTTTGTAGGGACGAATGACGATTGTCACTTTACGAAAATCTGTTAATGCAGTTAGCCAGTAGAAGTTGTCGTATTTAAAACTCCCATACACGTGACCTCCCCTTGTCAGTAGCGGATCTAGGCAATTTCTATAGTAGGACTATATGGTTTTCTGTGTCCTAAATATTTATCGTCGATAACACAATTCAAGTATTGACCGATTTCCGACGGCACATATAATAGAACCGCTGGGGAAACATGTGCTTAGATTCTACACTATTTTTATACTCATTATAAAACAAATATAGAAACTGAAATTGACACATCTTTGAGGCGTCAGAAACAAATACATATAATATACAATCGATTTTCTTTCATGTTCCGCTGAGCAGAGATGTTGATTGCGCTCCTACCAGACCCTAGATCCGCTACTGCTAGCACCGAGCACATGAGCTCAGATAAACTTATACCTATGTTTATCAGTCCATGACAGTAGTACTATTTCCAGAGATTAGTCCAGCAGAATTTGGGGTCCCCACAGACAATCTATCCCACACTTATCTCTTCTATTTCCGTATGTTTCGGGCTATAAAAGAAGCGCGTGGAAAAACCACAATTCATTCAGTCACCACCATGCAGAAGCTGATCATCCTGACGCTGGCGCTTTGCGCTTGCACTTTCGGTGAGCCTCAATCGAGTTTCATTGTTTTTGACAAATTATAAATTTTTCTTTCAATAGCATTCCCGACCGAGAACGGCCCCGACAGCCGCATCATCGGCGGCCAGCCCGTGCCGATCGAGCAGTTCCCGTGGATCGTCTCGCTCCGCATCGGCGGCAATCACGGCTGCGGCGGCAGCATCATCCGGGCCAACCGCATCCTCTCCGCCGCCCACTGCACCGAACTGCCCGTGCAGTTCTACCAGGTGCGCGCCGGCTCCTCGCAGCACGCCACCGGCGGACAGCAGGTGCCCGTCAGCCGCATCATCAACCATCCGCAGTACAATCCCGCCGCCAGGCCGCCAGACTTTGATGTGTCCATTCTGTGGCTGGCGACGCCGCTGAATCTGGCGCCCGCCGGAGTGGCCGTCATTGCGCTGCCCGCCCAAGGCGCCGGTGTGGCCACCGGAGCTGTGGCATCGGTTGCCGGATGGGGCTTCACTGTTCAGGGATCCGGTGTGAATTCGCCGGTGCTGCGCGCCGTCCAGGTGCCGATCGTCTCGAATCAGGTGTGCACCGAGCAGAAGCGCGTCCAGATTACGGGCAGTATGCTGTGCGCCGGATTCCCGCAGGGCGGTCGCGATGCGTGCCAGAACGACAGCGGTGGTCCGTTGACGCTGAACGGTCAGCTGGTGGGAGTGGTGTCGTGGGGAATCGGGTGTGCGCTGCCGAACAATCCCGGAGTGTACGCTCGGGTGGCGTTCTTCCGCAATTGGATCGATGCGCAACTGTAGAATGGAGCGGATACGCAGTAATGGTTGTTTTCGCTATGGAATAAATTCGAGTGTTGGATATGTTGGATATGCCGAACAGTGTTTTGCTGGATGGCGCATTCCAATGTTGACATTTTTTGACAGCTATATTTAATTCTTATTCCTGTGATGAGCAGAGAAAAGCGTAATGCATCTACTTGCGTGCTTGCTTGCTTATCGGTATTACAACCCGACACGGGTCTTGGCCCCCCTTATATACATACTCCTTTGTATTTTCCAGAGGCCATAGGCAACATTGAACATCCTTCCTTGAACCATCGTTAGAAGAAAAAAACAGCTTATTCTGCTTCTTCGACTGCTTCTACTATTCCATCCAATTACTGACCAACCTACTGTTCACGTTTTACTACATGGTTCCATAAGTCCCGGAGATGTCGGTGTTCTGATGCCATCACTCCCAAATCGACGACATTTCTCGAAAGTGCCATCTTTCAAATTGGTATAGAACTTTTCCGCCCGAGAGACAACACCATTTTATGTCGATTCATCCTACAGGTATATAGCGATTGCGAAATAATCATTATTTCTGAATTTTCCACAATTTTGAATTTATGTTGGTTGTGCTCTTAATCGATTCAATCTAATCAATATTGACTCATTGACAGTAGTTTCCCATTGTTTAAATAGTTAAGCCAGATTTACAATTGCGTACTGATTGAATATTTAGACTTTCCGCCAGATAACAAGACAATAGACCACTTAAGGCGAACCAATTCGAAGAATCAATTGGTTTCTGTGTCATTGAAAACTCAGTTCATATTTAGTAAATTGTGGAGAAACTGCTAAATACTACATGGGCTGATAAATATCGGGACTAATTGGTAATAGGAA
>JANTBZ010041821.1:0-12439 GCA_024741255.1 Exechia fusca
TATGAACCAGTTCCGTGCTTTGAAGCATTGAAGAGAGAAAATATGGGTGTTAACATGTTAATGCAACTAACTGTATGATACAATATTCAATATTCAATATTCAACAGAACTGTTGGAATGTTCAGATTATATATTATAGCTTGTCCTCCAAAAATAGTCGCAAACATGGACAACTCGTTTTATTTGTTTGCATGGTTCAAGTCAATTAATCGGGGTAGTACATGCGTGAATGTGCTGGTTTGATGGCAGATATCCTAGTATACGCTGACGCCGCGAAAAAACAATTTGCACTGTAACCATCACCGGTCGTTGTTCTGCTCTGCTCTGCGCGCGGAGCGAACGCGTTTGATGAAGTTTGGCGGCGGAGGAAGAAGGTGGCGGATAGTTCGCGCGTCGTTATGCGTGCGTAAGTGGAGAGGGGCGTGCTGGCAAAACGTTGACCCTCAACAATTTGACCTTTAGCACACACACATTCACACAGCTCAGAACACAGCACAACACAGACATAGAGCCAAAAATGACGAGCGGCGTCGAACGACAGCGAATATTCGGCACGGCAAAACGCTCTCGATTTGTGACGAGGCGCGGCGGCGCCGACGGTGGCGGACAGGCGGCCGACGATTGCGGATGCTTGTATGTGTGCGTGCTTGCGCGTTAGTACGCATGTGCGTGCGCCCGCCCCGTATGTTGGTGTTGTGAATTGTGTGTGAGAGTGTACACACATTTTCGCCGCGTCGTCGCAAACACTCGTCGTCGTCGTCGTTATTATGGGGTGTGGTGTTTTTGTGAGTACGTACGCGCGTGCTTGACGATTACGACGACGACGACGACGCGGTGCGGCATCGAAAAATCCCACTGAAATGATACGCGCCGCTTCACCTCACATTTGAAGTGAACCGCGCGAAATATATTCGCGTCGACGACGCGAGGAACGAGGAACGTGATTCACATACACATTACAGACGACGATGCGGACAGCGGACAGAGTATTTGTCGCATGTGTGTGTGTCCTCCTCGTCGGTCGTCCACGTCCACGTCGTCTGCGTGTGCGTTGATAATAATCCCCTCTGCTCTGTGTCCGCCGTTCCACGCAAATGCGCGCAAGTACGCGCAAGTGTACGTTATACGCTATGACACATGCGGAGAACTCGTCGGGCGTCGCTTGTAGCCCGTAGCCCCGGCCGGACGACAAGCAGGAAGATCAGCCGCACACACTTGATTGTGTGTGGGCACGCGATCTTGGAGCTGCTGCTGCTGCAACTCGTCGCTTGAATTTGTGCGGCGCGACACAACAACGGTCGACGAAAGCGCACATAGCAGATCGGCCACGGCGACGGCGATGGCGACATTTGCCGTCGTATGATGATGAACCCACGCATACTCGAGCACATGAGCAATGAACGTACGTATGTGGACACAAAGCCTGCGCAGAGGCACGCAAAGTGGCAGACGAGTTTTGCAGCGAGGAACAGAGTAATTCTCGTCTGAGGTGCAACAAATCTCGTATAGCGATCTGACAAAAGTCCCTTGCTGAAAGCCGGTCAGAAGGCGCCAGGTCAGACCGGCAAACAAAATTGAAAGCCACTGGCTAGCTGTCGATTTTTAAGAGGATTGCTTCGAACGGTTTCTCACAAACGTGCTAAACACCCGGTTACTTGGAATTGCGGGGAGGGATTACATGTCCCGGGACTCCTATTAGTTCAAGAGTTTCGAGAGCACCTGCACCGGTAGACTTCAGGGTTCTTGCGAGTGTTCTCAAGGTCATTGGCGCGCGATTGAATTCGCGGAAGTTTCGGAAACATCTTCCACTGAAAATCTACTCAACTTTCATCAGTCCAGCGCAACGTAAACGATCATAATTTCAGCGTATTACTTTCGAGATTCCTAGAGCCCCCCGTTTCCGAGACCGCACGCTTCGGAGACCGGGGATCACGCGATACCGACCGACGACGAAAACGACGCGCGTTTGTATGCGGAACAAATAAACACTCGCGCGCATGTCGTGTGCGCGAGACTCTCGCACAAACACACACGCATGCACACACACACATGCGCGCGCGCCGCACACATACTTGGGTGTGTGTGGTGTACGTACACGGAAAGGCATGTATGAATTAAGTGTATGTACAGCGCGGAGAAACACGCACACTAGCAATCCACCAAGTCGCGCCGACGACGACGACGAGCTGAGTGGCGTTTATTTCTTGATTCTTTTCTTCTGCTTTTCAGCGTGTATTCATTCTGCCCCAGAGTCAGTGTGAGTGTGTGTGTGTGCACGATGATGATGATATGTGAGGCTTCGCAGGCCGCCGCCCGGAGTGGTGGACACAGACACAGACAGACACACAGACTCAACGTTGCGCGTCTAGCGTAATCTGTGCGAGAAAATATTATATGGTTGCGTTGCTGCTGTTGTGCCGACAACGATGCGGCTAAGTGTGTGCATGTGTGTGTATCTGTATGTGTATGCATGTATATTATTGGTCCCCAGCAGCCGCTAAAGTGGCGACTTTGCTCTGTGCTTTGTTATGGTTTTTTTGTACACAGGAAAAACACTTTGCGCTTTTGTGGCTGGATTCGCAGGCGCGTCGTGTTGCTTTTGTGACACATTCAAACAATCGGCACTCGAAGTACTTTATACTATTTCACATACACACACACAGACACACCAGACTGCACAGTAGAAATAAACGCGGACCGTACCACGAGCACACACGTACACACGACGACGACGGAACCGAACAAATCAAATGGCCAACTCAAACTGAGCGCAGTGCTGAGCGTCGGCTTTGAGTCGGGCTTGCTTCGGGCTTTGTCAACGAGCGTCCGATTGAGTGCATTAGATTTGAGTCAAATGTGATGGTGCGAGGGCGAGGGGTTGATCGCGAGGGAGACAGCTGGTATATATCAGTGATTGGTTTGCAAAATATATTGGCAATTTACGACGATTCCCAGTGATTTTAGAACATTTCTGAATATTTTAGAAACATGAGTGCATTTCAACCAACGTTGCTTGTCACACTTTTATGACGAAATAAAATACGAAAAGTGTAGTATTTTGCTGCCCCTTAAATGTTCAATTGTTTTTATTCATTGTTCTTGTAGCTTCAAGAAGTCCCAACGTCGCCGTTTATGACCAAATTATTGGAACTTTGGTCATATGCGTTCACTGTCGGCAATAAGTCTCCACATTGTGAAAAAGGACGATAGCAAAATGTTGAATATTCCGAAAACTACAACCACAATGAATCAAAAATTGTATAAGGTCAATGGCCGGTAGCACAATAATCCAGTTTACTTTTTATTTTCGTCATAAAAGTGTGACAAGTGACGTTGGTGGAAATGCTCTATAACAAGATGTTGGACGAATTCCAATAATTATAAAATATGATTTCAGTGATTTATCAGAAAACAAATCGAACGAATATGGAAAATTATCGTGTTTATGCAACGGAATCAAAATGTACTTTTCTCAGTAAATGCACTACGAAAGCGATATTTTCAACATATGAACATTAGGGTGGGTCATTTTGACATGTTATATGTCTATGGTCTTGGTATGGGGGGTAAAAATTCAGATCGAGTTCACATCGATCGTGTTGATTTTATAAATTTTATAAAAGATGGCACTTCCGAAAAATGTTATCGATTTGAGAGTGGTGGTACCAGAACACTGATTTTCCCGGGACTTATAGTGAATCATGTGGATGATTCAAATTAATGAGCTAGGTTAGTAGAATGCGTAAGATCGTCCCGAGGTACAATGTCTCAATGGGAACAATGTTAGTTTATGATGCTGCATTAAATAGACTCCTCGAAAACAAATTCTCAATTTTTGTTTCTTATCATTTCATGGTAAGAAATGGTGAAGTGAAAGTAAACGTCATCATCATTATGTACCAAAAACCCTTTTTTTTGTATTCACCTCAGACACAATTTTCATTTATTAAAAGATCTACTATGTTTTATTCGGTCTATCCGCTTTCGAAATACATGGGGTGCGCAAATTCGCACAGTGCGCAACATTCTGACGAATTTCACAAATAAATCTTCGAATTGTATTCGTTTAACCGTTGACTTTCGAATGCGAGAGCTTCGAGCGAAGATAAGATGCAATTCGAACGTACTCCGTTCTCATTGCCTCGCAGTTTAGCACAAGTTTCGAACAAGTCTCGGACCGAACCAAAACACCCGGCTCTTTCTGAGTACCCGCTGTACAACAACAACTATCCACAAGTATCCGAGCATTCATTATTCATTCAACAAACGCACGTGCGTCGCGCAAAGTATTATTCCGACAATATTATTGTCGAACACGGTGCCCATTCACAACACGAAACACGCGCCGCGCCGACACGAATCACGATGACCGCCATCGCCAACAATGAGGCGGCCAACGCCGCCCTGAAGCGCACCGCCAAGCTGATCGACAACACCGTCTTCGACTCCTTCAAGCAGCTGACCAACGAGGCGGACGCGGAGCGCATCGGCGGCAGTCTGCAGCTGCTGCAGCATCTGGAGCGGCAGCACGACGCCGAGAAGGTAAGCAGCAGCGGATAACCTAACCGCAACAATGCGGTGCGGTGTAAACAAATTGTTCGGTGTTGGAAGCAGGCTCATAATAGAGTTTTAAGTGATTTCTGATTACTCAAACGTTCGAGGCTATTTAAATATGAATCAATTGTACAATCGTTCTTGTTCATTTTTTCCTCCGGGCTACTACATGATTCAGTAAGACCCGGGAATTCCGGTGTTCTGCTGTCACCATTTTCAAATCGATAATTTCGTGTCTTGGTGTAGCACTGTTTTCTGATGGGAAAAGAGCGGCTGGAATCGAAACATGTTTTATATCGTGTGATCCAGGCTCTGCCCATCCGCGGAAAAAATCGCAATTGTTTTCCAAAAACCGTACCAGCTATTAGGTCACCGAAAACGAATTTAGTATGTCAATCGAACAGGTATTTTCGTATTTGTGAGCAAATTGAGCAACAAAATTATAGTTTTCTGAAACTTGTTTTAATGGGCCCATCCAGATTTTCTCTGTAAACTTTCGATTCACTCCAATCTGATGTTGTCAATGAAGAACATGTCGATTTCTCAATATTGTACTTTTTAAGCTATGCATGAGCTATGCCTGAAAGCCAACTAGTATGGCCGTTCAGATCGTTCAATATTATTCACAAGAAATAAAAGCACAAACCGTTTGAAGACGTCGATTACATATTTTTCGCCGGCAAAACAAGACGTCCACATTTCTTATTTATAGCGTTTGTGTAAAACTCGTCGGAAAAGACGTCACCACAACATTCAATATTTTCCACGAAGGTCTTTTTTGTAAAAACTTCCTTTTTGTAAAACAACTTATCGGAAGAGACGATACCTCATAATGCATTAATTTAACACGTCGGAAATTTGGCATGTCGCGCAATTTGTGAAAATATTTCTGTATGGCAACGAGCCAAGAATTCAAACAACCATATCAGTAAATTTAGATACTGCGCAATTAAAAATGATTTCTACGAATCAATGCAAAAGTACTACAGTCACCCCCATGATACACTTTTCTTTCTAATGACTTTTTCAATGTCTTTTTCAATTGATTTGTTTTAAATATTATTCTCTGAAGTGTTCTTAAGATGTTGAAGGAAACAAAATTGACAAAGTCCAATAAATTCGTCGGAAAGAATAATTTCGGAGATATGGTACCAAATTAATGTTACAAAATAGTTCGGATAGTATGGCAATATGGCCAAATTGTTGTATGGGGAAATAAGGAATAAGCCGCAAAGTCAACCAGAACTCGACAATTTTTTGGTGACATGTATTGAAGGAGTCGTCAGGCATACATGTATTGTTCGTAAAACATATTTAATTTTGGAGAAGAAATGCATTCAACGAATACCGTTCGCGCTGAGGGCATCTGATGATATAATCAACTTTTAAAATTGGAAATTGGTAATCTTTTCTGACGAGTGCCAATCCAATGAATTCATATTTGATGGCCTCGAAAATGTATGAAGGAAGTGAGCGCAAGCGTTGTATGTGTGTCCGAACTATTATGGGAGTGACTGTATGGAAAAATATGAAAAAAACAACCTTCTTGATGAAAAATCCACAATGCTTACAATGCCTATGACCTAAATCCAGCGATCCATCAATAGCACGATCCATTTGGAAAAGTATTCGTCGCTAAAACCTGTAAAATACTTTCTCGAATTAGACTGCCTCATTCTTTCCCTGGAGCAACCATTTAAAATGTAATATTATTAATTGTCGCTGAGAGCCAAATACGAATAATGCCTTAGATGTTATTACAATTCATAGCCCAATTTAACGATTATTATCGATATTCGGTCGATTGTGAGTTTTAAATTGAATGAATTTAAGCGTCCACTGCGCGTATTGTCTTCGTTGCCCAAATGGCTGGTACGGAGTTTTGGTAAACAATTGCGATTTGTTTTAGCTCCAGCCGCACTTCCTCCCATCAAAAGACACACAATAAGTCTCTCTTCTCAATCTGCACATATAATATAATGTGTTACAATAAACGGCATAACTTTTCATGTTCATTTCACTATGCTAATTCAAAAATTGCCACTTTCGAAAAATGTTATAGATTTGAAAGTGATGGCACCAACACACCGAATTTTTCTGGACTTATTCAATCATGTAGTAGAATACACTTAGGTCGACGATTTCAAGAAACAACAAATTACTCTTGGCCACTAGACTCACTGGAACCCGAGTCGATCTCGGTCTGTACCCTCGCAACTCGCCCAAATTAATACAATACGCCCCACCATCCATCCTCCTCCTCCTCCCCCCCCACCACACAGCACGCCAAAGAGCGCGACTACACGCTCACCCGTCTCGTCCGCGGCCTCGGCGCCTCCACCCTCGCCTCCCGCTCCGGCTACTTCTCCACCCTCGTCGCCTTCCTCAGCCAACCGGCGGCCGCCGACATCCCCCACGCCGACCTCATCGCCGTCCTCAACAAGCAACTGGCCGTCGGCAAATCCATCACCGACAAAGCCGACTCGGACGCCCTCGTCGGCCACGTGCTGCTCGTCGGCGCCCTCTGGCGCTCCGGCCGCCTGCAGCGCTCCGCCACCGACACCGAACTGCTCGAGTGCGCCCAGATCCTCGTCCGCGCCGCCGGCTGCAAAATCTTCCACGCCAGCTTGGCCTACAAGTTCCTCGCCGACATGCTGGCCGATCTGCCCGCCGAGCGCTTCCACACCGCCCTCTGGCCCGCCGTCCGTCGCGAACTCTCGCGCCCCTGGGAGAAGCACACCGCCAACACGCTGCACTTGCTGCTCGCAGCCCACGAAAAGTATCCCGAGGTCGTCGACGCGGCCTATCTGCAAAAGTCCCTCAAAACGCCCGAGATTCTGACGCCTCTGTCGCACAAGCATCTGGGCCGTGTGTTCTGGGGCAACACCGCCATGGCGGCGATCACGCATCCCGCCTACGATGTGCTGGGCCGTTTTCTGCTCGCGCAGAAGCGCAAGACGATGCTCACCTTCTGGCAGGCGGAGGTTTGCGAGCTGCTGGCCGCTCCGAACAAGATCAAGGAGGTGGTCACGCTGAAGCTGTTGACCGACTTTTTGGCCCCGGGAGTGGAGACGCCGCTGGACACCAAGACGCTGCTGCGCCTGCTGCAGCCGCGCGTCATCCGAATGATGGTCGAGTCGCTGCGCCGGCTGAAGCAGCAGAAGCACGACGTGCTGCAAACGTTCTACGCCGAGTTCTTTGAGGCGCTGCTGCAGTGGTTCGGAGCCGCGCATGTGGCCCAGGATGATGCCGGCAGGGTGGCGATCGTGCAGCGCTTCGTGCTGGCTCCGGGCACGCTGCTGATCGAGAAGTATCTGCCGCAGAAGAGCGTCCATCAGCTGATTGGCAAGCTGGGCGTTGAGGGAGTGAAGGAACTGTTCGGCATGTACAAGGGAGTGTTCTTGGCGCAGCTCGTCAAGGAGCCGGAGACCAAGTCCGCCGGAGCGGCTTCCGCCGGCACCTGGCAGAACGTCGAGCGCCTGCACGCCGCCCAGATGCTGCAGTTCTTGCTGGCGCAAAAGTGCGTGCAATCGGACATTGAGTGGCGCACCGAGCAGCTCAAGTTCCTGCTGCGCGTCGGTCTGTTCCATGTGGACGCGGCCGGCGAGCAGGTGCACGTGAAGAAGGAGAACGCCGTTTCGGCGGTGCCCAAGGATCTGGCCGCGGCGGCCAAGAATCTGTTCTACGCCAGTCTGCAGATGCGTCTGCCGCAGCTGCGCGACGAGCAGCAGCTGCTCGCGGCTGTCGTCGGGCATGCCACCGAGCTGCTCGGAGGCAAGAAGGCGGCCAAGTCACTGCGCTCGGCCGCATGGACGACCGAGACGGCGGCCGCCTGGCAACAGATGACCGAGGCGGTGGCGGGAGCTGGCAAAGCGGAGAAGACGCTGACGCTGGTGTTCCAGATTCTGTTCTTGCATATGGGCTTGCAGCTGTTCCGCGAGCCGGAGATGGCGCGCGTTGCGGTGGCGGATTTGGTGCAGTGCATGGCCAAGACGAAGCAGGTGAAGAAGGCGGCGAGGAAGCAGAAGAAGGCGGCCGGTTTGGGGGAGGAGAACGCTGCGGAAGCGGAACCGGAGTGGATTGAGGTGGTGGTGGATTTGTTCTTGCATCTGCTGTCGCAGAACACGAGCTTCATGCGGAACGTGGTGGCGAATGTGTTCCCGCAGCTGTGCGGCGAGATGACGCTGACGGCTGTGCATCAGATCCTGGCGATGCTGGACATGAAGGACGGAAAGAGTCCGCTGAGTGCGGCTGGGGATGAGGCGGAGGAGGAGGAAGGAGAGGATGAAGAAGAGGAAGCCGATGAGAAGGAATCGGACGAGGAAGATGATGGGGAGGATGATGACGAGGAAATGCCTTCCGAAGATGACGACGAGGACGAAGACGACGATGACGTCATGGAGGACGACGAGGGAACCGTCTCCGATCAGCTGCGCAATGCCGTCTCCACTGCCCTCGGAGCCCTTCTGCCGTCGGCCACCACGAACGCCAACGATGACAACGAATCCGTCGATCTGAACGACATGGACGATGCCGAAGCGGAGCGCCTCGACACTGCCCTCTCGGCGGCCTTCCAGTCCATTCGCCGATCCAAGGACTCCTCAACCACCAACAAATCCAAGAAGAAGACCAAGGCGGAGCGCACCACCAACACCACCGTCATGCACTTCCGCATTCGGGTCCTCGATCTGCTCGACATCTACCTGAAGACGGCGCCTGCTCTGTCCGCCAGCTGCGAGATTCTGCTCGCCCTGTTCGACATGGCCGATCATTGCGCCACTGCCGATCTGCGTCCGCTTGCGGATCGTGTGGATCGCGTGCTGAAGCGACTGCTGGCTCTGCGGCAGTTTGGCAGCGTTGCCGATGTTAGTGGCGACCAGCTTGCGGAGCTGCTCGGTTCGCTGGTGGCGAGAAAGGTGAATCCGGTGAAGCTGGTGGCGCACAATCAGCTGCTGTCCAAGACGGTGGCGTTCCTGGTGGCGGCCGCGCAGCTGCTGGAGACGAAGGGCGGAGAGGCGCCGCTGGAGAAGCTGCTGGGCGAATATGCGGCCGAGTTCATCCGCTCGAGGAATCCGCGCGTGCCGTTCGGTCTGCTGCAGGACGTGTTCCGCGGCCGATGGTTGGGCGTGTGGCGTCTGGCCGGCGCGGTGGCGGAACAGGCGTTGGGAGGTGGCGCGGTCGAGGTGCGCACCTTCCGGCGGACGCAGGTGCTGGAGCTGCTGACGCTGGTGTATCGGAATCATGGCTTCATTGCCGGCGAGACGAAGGTGTTCCAGGGACATGCGGCGGGCATCGAGAAGGTGCTGCAACGGTATGTGGAGCACTTTGCGCAGCGAGCTGGCGCTCGGGTGTCGGCCAAGGAGTTTGGTGGGCTGGTGGAGCTGCTGGCCGAGGTGCATCGGTGCCAGAAGCAGGTGAAGGAGTTGAAGGCGGCTGGTGCGCTGAAGTGGGAGCGCGTCGGTGAGCTGGTGCAGAAGGTGAGGGCGAGCGTGGTGCTGGTGGTGCCGAAGCCGTACAGGAGGTTCTGTGAGCTGGTGGGCGTGCAGGTGCTGAAGAACGATCCGGCTGCGGTGGCGGCGCAAAAGGCTCTGGTGCAGACCAGCAATGGGAAGGCGGGGAAGGCTGGTGCGGCGGCCGAGGAGGAGGAGGAGGACAGCGATGCGGAGACGGAGGTGGCGGCGACGGCGGCCAAGCAGAATGGAGTGGCCGCCAAGCGAAAGGCGACGGCAGTGGACAGCAAGCGCGAGCAGAAGAAGATCAAGCTGGAGCGAATGCGTCTGGCGTCGGAGGGATTGGGCGCGTTTGTGCCGAAGCGAACGGAGGAGGAGGATGTGGAGGAGGCGTCCGGTTCGGAGGAGGAGGAGGACGATGATGATGAGGAAGAGGCCGACTCGGAAGAGGAAGATGACGAAGAGGAGGCCGATGATGATGACCAGGAGTCAGAGGATGACGATGAGGACGAAGAGGATGAGGACGAGGAGGAGGATAGCGATTAGCTCAATACAAGTGTATGAAATTATGTGTTTGTTATTTTCCACGTTACACGCAATGATTTTGAATATATTTTATAACAATAGATTGGCTCGAGCGTTGTTTCGTTTATTGGGAAAGATTTGAAGCGTATCTAGTTCTAGTGACAATTTAGGAACATTTCGGAATGATATCCGGGGTATTTAGTAGACGCAAAATTCCGTGCTGCTATTCCGCTACTATTTTACATGCCTCGGAAAACACCCGTTGAGGTGTTTTTTACATTTCAACGTTTTAGTTTATACACAAAAACTTTATATTGACTAAATGTGGGAAGGAAATTTGATAACCACAATTTCCTTCCCACAATTTCCTACAATTTCCTCCCCACATTTTGTCAATATAAAGTTTTTGTGTATAAACTAAATCGTCACTAGGAACGAACATAAATGAAGACATCCTATGAACATCGACTTTTGTAGGAATCAATCTTTAAAGTTATCGCTGTTTTCCGAGAAGAACAAATGCATGGTCGAATCCAGTGTCCGATTGAAGGTATACAGGTGCTTGTTCCACATAAACTGGCGGAGTATCTCGAGGAAAAATAGCAGTAAAAATAATCGAAAACTATATTTGTTTTGGGCATTACATTTCCTAACAGATAGCTGATAGAAAAAAAAATGTGTAGACGAAAATAACCTTTTACTAAATCAGATATATAATAAACAAGGCCCGGATGTTAAGGGAAGAACCCCTTTTTTTCTGTTCATCCTACAGAACATTTGTAACCACGATTATGCATCACGTTTCCGTACGATCATTATGAACTATACTTTTTGTCCCCTTTTTCCCCTTTTTGCCCTTTTCCGACGTTAGACCATTTTTTTTCATCTATAATCCCTTTTTTGAACACTTTTTCGCCTTTTTCCCTCATTTCCACTATTTTTAGACCCTTTTTGCCTTTTTCAGGCCCTTTAAAAAATCTGCAAGTTTTTATCTAATTGCACACTGGTGAATGTTGAATTTTGTGTTTTAAAAAAATCGCTAAAAAGTTCTTTGGAGAGAAAATCAAAATATTTTTGCCAATATCTCTGAAAATATACAAAATATGTAATGCGAAACAGTATCATCCAAAGAAATTATGAGCTTAGGGCGATAATTGCATGAGGAATCAATTTCACATTGTCTTTCAACCCATTTTTACGAAATATTATCGAGAAATCATGGTTTTTAGACCCTTTTTCTTGTTTTCAGACCCTTTTTTTAAATGTTTTAGCCTATATTTTAGAGCCCTGAAACGTACTTTTTAGGCCTTCAAGTTACGGGCCTTGGTAATGAGTTACCTCACTTATTTTACGATCAAAACTGCGAAATTTTTCGTCCTAAAATAGCTATCGTAACTATTTTTTCTCTATTGATAGGTCTTCTCATTTGACAATACAAATGTCCATGTATCAACTAACCGCACTCTGCTGAATACGAATATGAAAAACCGGAGGCATTTTTGAAAATGAGTGCCCCCGGCAATCGGACGATTTCCGAGAGCCTGCATAACACGATATTCGACATAATTCGAGAACAATTTAATTATATTTATCGTTCTTCATGTTTGCAGAAATTTTTTTTTTAGGATTTAGACTTACAAAATTATTATAATTTTTCTCCGAGATGAATAAATTCATGGTTGAATCCAGTAAAAATCACATGATAGACGATGCAGGCCATGTATAAAAAGTAAACGGAAATCCCTCTTTTACGAAATATTAAAAATAGTATTTTCGAGCATAAGAATGAATTGATGATATTAACCCGTGTTTGAAAGGGCATCAAAATAGGACTATTCCGTCTTGTAAATTCTATTCGTATTTATCTTGAATTTTAGCGAATTAATGTGAATCTACTCTAAGGAGAGCGG